>SKCR01007136.1:0-24596 GCA_019454045.1 Zanthoxylum bungeanum
AAATAGCTCAAATTGATTTGATCAATAGAGACTTATTTGTGGCATTGTTGCTAGGACACAATTAAAGAAGACTCGTATATCCACACTTTTTAAGAGTGGGTACTAGGACAGATTTGACTATTCAAATAAGGTCTACGAATCTAGTTTATTAGGTAAAATACCTAAAATACTATTTACTTGGTAATAGTAAAAGGGCCACCGATCTGTTAGCCCTATTCATGGTGAAGTAAGTGGGCCCATATCTAGCTAGGCTAGATGTGAACATGAATATTTCGTGACCTTAACGGATGTAGCATCACGTTGTGGTTATGTGTTTCTTTTGAAGAACACATATCGGAAACTTTTGAAGTTTCGACACGAAGTAAACAAACAGATCGGCTATAGTGTTATTCCGCCACAGTAAGACCGAAATGGAAAATACTTAAGCAGTAAGTTTCATATATAAATGAAAGAGTACGGTGTTCTTTCATGTGAGGACTCCTCCCGAGACACGTCAGTTAGACGGTATGTCTGAACTAAAATCGAATTTTGTTGGACATGATAAAGTTTATCACGAGTCGCTCTGAGCTACTATTTCCTTCTACAGGATATGTATTAACAGTGCAAAACTTATTTAGAATAAGGTTCCATATAATCTGTTTGACAGATATCATATAGGATATGAACAGGGAAGAAACGAGGTTTCTCATTCCTGATAATTTGGGTGTCAGGCATAGCGTTTGGATGATACCAAACTAAGCACCCAAATTGGATAAGTGCCAATATAAGTTATCCTAAGGGAAACCTTAAGTATAGTACTTGTAAATCTCACATGAGAACAATGTGATTGTTGCTCACCATGCGGTTTTTCCTGAGAGGAATACCGATATGCAGTGGTCAGTGGGAGGATAGTGATACTCGATGAAATAATCATAATGATTTATGATTTAACTCAAAACGAAATAATTCTTGTGTATATAAGGAGGTTAGTGGGAGAGCGCACTGACAGTGAAATTCCCATAAAACAATTGGTGAAAGCTTGGCTTTCATAAATATTCTTTCATAGAAATTCTCCGTAGAATTCTGGGGAGTAACAACCTTTATTCAAGGAATAAAGATCTACTGGGATAGATTTGGAGTTTGTTAACACTCTCTGGGAAATTGTACATTTAAAATGTACTTGTATTGGTGTCTCATACGCTTCGAGCATATGGAGTCACAATCGGGTCAATCCAAGTGATAGTCACTGGATTGAAGTTAAGAACATATGTTAGTATCTCTGAGAACTAAAGATGCTGTCTTAAACTATGGAGAAGGAGAACTTGAAGTGACTGGGATCACCACTGCAAGTTTCCAAACAATTAAATACTGCGGTACTATAAAGTTTGAATAACGGGACAGTGAGCTGGAAATCTTCCAAGCAAGATAACTGTTGCCGAATAAACAACAAATGCGGATTATTGCTGCAGCTGAGGCAGCAATAAAAGTCTTTTGGGTCGAAAGTAAATCTAATTAGATTAGATATAGTTCTGTTAGCAGCTGAGCTAGGCGTCAGCACAGGCTAAGGAATTAAAGGTCTCATCGACAATCCAGATATATACTTCTATATCATCTGATTCGTTCGGATCATACATCGTGGCGATGTGATGATCGTATAAATCGTGTCAAACGATAATTATGCAAATCTTCTGACGAAAACCTTTCCTCAGCAATTTGAGCGAACCTTACATAGTTCGGGTGTAGGACACTCGAGTGACTGGCTATGTGCCAAGTGGGAGATTATTGGATAATATGACCCATAGCGTCACTATTTGCACAGAACATTGTGTTGCTGTAGAAAATTAACTATGTAACAAGGAAATTGTACTCTCGTCATTTGTGATTAGATCACCATAGATATATAAATGAAGAGAGGTCCCTATGATTAGTTCCTGGATTGAGATGATATGAGACAGTATCAGTCCACGAAGGATTAATCATTAAATATCCCTAGCCGTAGTATTATCGAGACTGGACATCGATAATGCGGAATAGGATAGTATTGCACTTGTGCGCGTTGTGAGGGCACAACGGCATAGTTCTCATATATATAAGTATTGGATACTTGTGCAAGTGTGATAGGAGGTCGTGTTTCACCGATGGTACGGGAAACAGCTTCGCTCTGGATAGACCCTTCGGAATCCCATTGGTATTATGACTAGGTGTCTATGGGAGGCCGAAATCAAGGTAGGTGTGTATAGTCTTAACCTGAGACTTGCATCGCTAATACTTACGACAATCGGTAAACTTTGGTTTTGGTGGTTGGGGGATCTTAACTGGTTCTGTGTTCACCTCTTCTGGGTTTATCAGGAATCGTAGTGTATTGGATGTGATGTCGAGACGGAAGTGTCACTCCAGTCATAGTGGAGATGATGTCACGCAGGATACGGTATTAGTGCTCTTAAGTGATGCGCATCCAATCGTGATATTATGACCAGGTCATGAATATCCGATTATAGAGACTAGTTACCAGACATCCGATATGTGTTTCGGACGGGGCAGACACTTATCCAGCCCCAGCCCTACCACGTGACTATCCGATACTGGACCGATATGCACAATACATTAGTATACTACGCTTGATACAGATCTTAATATTCTTATAAGGATATGTCCGGAGAATTGGGTAGACTTGGTGCTTTGCTAGGAGTCGACCTTGTCTCGTAAATCGGTAGAACCTAGTACTTGGTACGTACGTGATTCGGATACTCCGACGACCGTATTTACTGCCAATATATCCGGGGATCTCATGGGTCGCTTCCCGATAATCCACCGATGACGCACAACTCGCACTCTTGAATAATCTGGGATTATATAGATGAGAGAGAAAATTAATCTAGGATTAATTACGGAGATATTTTATCTAGGATAAAATATCGTCTAGAGAGAGATAACGATTAATTTGGAATTAATCGGTAAATTAATATATTCGATGTATTAAACGAAATTAGATTTCAACGCGGAATTAAAATTAGATTTTAATTCGGGCAAACGAGGTAATTTAGAATTAATTCGTTAGCGACGTAAATAATAATTTCGCTAGGCGCAATTATTTATTTAAATTCGATTTAATTAACGTCGCGACGTAAGTTCGGTATTTCGGAAATATCGAACCCGAACGCGTGAGTGCACGTGGGCCCACTTTCATTTGGAAACGTGTGGGGCCCACATGACACATGTCATATTATGCATTATTTAATTCTAATGCATTGCATGGAGATAGTGTACAATACACTCAATAGTTTTGCATGGAAATTGAGTGTTTGACACTCTAAGCCATTGCATGATTTGTGTCATAAGTTTATTATTAATTTAATAAATATTATGGCATAAATATAAATTGATTTTTTGTAACAAAAATCAATAGAACTCTCTCATTTCTCTCCACTCTCTCACGCCCAAAAATAGGGCAAAACTCACTGGTTTTTCATCAAGAAAAACGTGAGCTAAGGGAAGCCAAGAGTTGGGTTTTCATGGTAAAAACCGCAAAGTGCTAGCACACTACGAGTCTTGCGAAGGTGGTAGGGAGGTTCACCCATGAGGCGGGACTCATCCGACGGAGTTTGGAGCTTCGTTTTGAGACCCGAAACTGCCAAGACAATGAGCGTGGACTGCTGCAGATTTGCGCCCATGGCAGTGAGTTTTGTTGCTTCGTTCGTCTTCAAATCGACTCTACCAACCAATGTAAGTATTCAGCTATCTTCGTTGGTGTATTCAAGCATGTTTTCATGTCTGGTTTGATCTTGGGACCTTAGAAAAACTCAACAGACCTATCTAATGATCCATGATGAGCCCGAGGTTGGCCAATTTTTCAATGTGGCCAATCATCTTAAGCACATGTCCACTAAGAGATCCTTCATTTTTCCTTGTTTGGAATAAGGCACATGACACTTGGAATCTCACGGTATGAACGGAAGTTACATACAACTCCTTCAAGTGAAAGATGATGGTTTGAGCATCCATATCATCGTGAGCTTTCTGAAGTTCGTCCGACATAGAGCAAAGCACTATGCAAATTGATTGCTCATCATCATCGACGTGTTTCTTCCAAGCATCAAATGTATTTTGGTCAGCATCTTCTGCGGGTTCAAGGGAAATGGTCTTTCAAGAACATAGAAAATCTTTTATTGTCATAAGACAATTTTAAGGTTTCTAAACCAGTCATTGTAGTTGTCCCCTTTGAGCTTATGCTCATCAAGGATGGAACAAAGTGATACTATATTTTCCATTTGAATGTTTGTGAAATATTTTAACCCACCTGTTAAGAGAGAATGTTAAAATTAGGAATATGTTTTCATTAATGTTTCATAATAACATAGGCTTTTAATATTATGAAGTTGCTCCCACTCAATTGTTTTAAAATTTTAAGAAAATCACATCAACCCCAATATGATGGATTTCTTGTGGGCAAGGATCCCATTATCATCATTTCACAACTCCGACTAGGGACGGTTGTTATAAAATAGAATAATTAGGTAGGTTCCCAACCAATTTATGATATAAATCATAATTCCTTGATCATTGGGTTGGGCAATCAAACTTGCCATGGCTTATGCTAGTCCTTGTGGACACCCAATCTTTGCCACTAAGTTATAAGACCACGCCTAAGGGTCGCTGCATCTTATGACTCAGAAAAGTCAAACCATTGTCAATAGTGCGATTTAGGGACAAATTGGTATTGGTCCGTCTGGTAAAGCCTAGTCCTGCCAATACGGTTTAAGCCCTTTGGGTCTATACTTTACAATGGGAGGTAAATTTTAGACTTAAATTATTATTGAGGATTTTATCAAGTTTAGGTGAATAACTATCAAATGGATTCATCCATTGAAAATTCCCCAGAGGGATGGTGGAGCGAACTCTCTTAAATACCCTTACCTCTTAGGCTCTTATTGCCTTGGTGACAGGAATAAACAATAGATCCTCCAAATTAGTCCAACACTTTAAATATGCTTTAAGGTAAGCTTTGAGTAAATGATTATCTAGATGTCTTCACAGCTTTTCCTTTTGGCTATAAAAAGGTAGTGAGTGAAGGAAGACACCAAATCATTATCTAACTCTAGTAATACCTTTGGTTAAATTGACTTTCGTTTGGAAAGTTTTATTAACGCCTTGGTCCAACCCTACTTGTATCTTTTATAATGTCTTTTATTATAAACAAGTGATTTATATTTATTAGCCTTAAAGTTAATAAATTTCTAAGTTCATCAAGAAATAATTACTTAGCTAAGGGATAATCAATACACTCTTTATTTCCTTAGAAAGTCTCTAGATGCTTGCACCCTAAAATAATCACGCCAATTCTAATCATACATAGAATCATCAAGAATATGAGTTTTAATATGTTGGATTTATTTTAGGCATTAAATAACTTTGATTAATATTTAATTATGATATTGCATTTTATTTTATTCAAATAAATTTACTATTCACATTTTGTTATAGATGCGTGAACTTTAAATGCAATTTCCAAATTCAAATCTTAACCACATCACGTAACACTTGTGCCTAAAAGTAAGTTCAGGGTGTTAGCTTTCCAACGAGCTTTTACACACCCAATTTCGAGTTCAAATGAGAGAGAACTAATCAAAACAAAAACAGAGCGCTGATACCAATGTTGGGAAGCGACCGCGAGTGCGCAGCGGAAAATTAAAAATTATGATGCCGCTATCCCTTTACCCAATACCCATTTGTTTTTATTATTCTACAAGCCTATGCATGTTACTATATATTCTAAGCATAAAAACTCATAAAACATGCAAATAACATAAACCTAAACATGCTAACTATCATAAGAACTTTAATTAAAATAAAGAAAGAAAAAGACTTACTTGGACCAAAGACTCCTCCAGTCCTCCCTCCAATCTACAAGCTTTTCTCGAACTCAGCAAGCTCTTCCATGTTCCAAAGAGCCACCCAAGTGTGTGTCCACCAAAGATGCACACACCAAAGCCAAAACTCAACGGCAAGACTAAGCCTTGAGTGCACAGGTTTTTTGCCCTTGGTGCTAGCCTAGGCAAATACCTCAAAACGTTTAACTCGAGGTTCCTCTAGTCAATTAGACTTAAGGATCCTCAAAATCAGTGGCTTACTCTTAAACTTTTGAGTTGCTCACTTATATAAACCCAAGATATGAAAGGTTTGGTGTAAAAATTTGTGAAGAATTCTTTGGGTTTATATAGGTGCTCCAAAGACAACAAAGTTAATTAAGAATCCGATGTGGGATAAATGCTAATTTAATCTTAGCCATTGGATCTTAATTTAGTGGTTTAATGAGATTATAAAACCCTAATAAGAGTTTGGGCCGAATTGGAATTCAAAACAAATAACAAAAAAAAATTTACTATTTACTTTTTTAAAATTTATTTCTTTATTCCAAATCCCAAAGTGCCCCTATCGTCATTCATCAATCCCTAAGCCACTATGGAACCTCATAAATGATCTATTCAATAATTAAACATATTGAACCATTTATGAAAAATTCCTACAGCAATCATATATGCTATTAAATTTGTATTGTGCACTGTTAACCATTGATTTCGACTTTGTTGTGTGTGACCTTTTGGGTTCCCCTCAAGATGGACATAAAGTGAATCGTGATAATTTAATCGAACATAAATTATCCTCTGATTAGATGGTCGTTCGATTTTAATGACCAAGGTTGACATCTAGCAACATGCCAAGGCCCCCAAATGAGAAGGAAAGATATATAAACTCATTATGTATGCGATTTACATATGATACGGTCCCTCGCCTCACTGTATCCCCACCGTTTGACCTAGGGTATGGAAAGTGTCTACCCATATAGTCAAAGGTATGATGTTGATAGTGTCATGAATGAAGCTAAACCAAGAATCTCACATGATTCTTCCGCTGCAGCCACAGTCTCAAGCACTGATCACACATATCAACCCGCGAACTGGAATACTACTCTTATAAGAAAATATTATCCGAGAGAGTGGCGATTCTCTATTGTATCTTTACAAACTTCATGTGTTTCAACAAATGATCCAATCATACCCTTATGACCGGATCTTTTGAACCGGGGAAGGAGAATGTCAAAGTTATTTGATCCACACATAAGATTGTAAAGACCTCAAGTCTAAGGACTAGTCATACAATCGATACATGAAAGTTCTCACAGACCTATGGGATAAACACTCCATGTGAAAATTATCGGCGGTCAGTTCGATGGACACGAGCAACTCATGCATCCATGTGATACACCAAGCGGACGGATCTCCGCTAGTAGCCTATGAGATCGGCTACCCCACTTAAGGGCGGATCATATCATCATGCTAGTCTCTCCGCTTTGTGAACGCCCAGATTATTCAAAAAACTATGACTATGACCGTTTAAGAGTAATGATTCTCATAAGGCGTGGAAGCCATCATCTTATTACTCCAAGGGCTTTATTACAGTGTTTGATGATTCATATAAGTTATGTAAGACACGTATAATAAAGATCACCATTTTATTAATTAATGAAAATATTACAAATACATGTACATATAGCCCATCCACAAGTTGGGTATAGGGCATATCCCTAACAGTTTAGACACTGGTTGATGTACCAAAAGGCATTGTACCTATTGGTATCAAATGGGTCTTCATGGTGAAGATGGACATGGATGGCAACATACAAACGTACAAAGCTAGGCTTGTAGCGAAATGGTATCGTCATCAACATGGTGTCGATTACGACGAAACCTTTTATCCGTTGCCATGATTAAATCCTTTCGGATAATGCTTGATATTACTGCATATTTCGATTATGAAAAATGGTAGATGGGCATCAAAATCACTTTCCTTAACGGAAACCTTTTGGAGGATGTTCATATACAACACCCTAACGGTTTTATCATGCCAAAACATGCAAACAAGGTTTACAAGTTAAATCGATCCATTTATGGATTGAAGCAATCATTGCGTTCTTGGAACCAATGTTTTGATGAGATGGTTTCATTCAAAACGATGATGATTCTTGCGTATATAAGAAGGTTAGTGGGAGCGCACTGACATTGATTGTCCTATACATTAATGATGTAATGCTTCTTAGCAATGACATTCTCATACTAAAATCGGTGAAAGCTTGGCTTTCATTAAAATTCTCCATGAGAAACTTGGGTGATGCAACCTTTATTCTAGGAATAAGGATCTACTGGGATAGATCTAAAAGTTGTTGGCACTCTCCGAGAACTTGTACATTGACAAAGTGTTAAAGAGATTCAACATGGATCAGCCCAGAAGGGGCTGCTTCCAGTGTCACATGGCGTCTCTCTATCTAAGGACATGTGTCCTAAAACTCAAGAAGAGAGAGATTCAATGAATTGGATCTCGTTCGCTTAAGTAATCGGATCGATCATGTATGCCATAATATGTACGTAACCCGTGTCTCAAATTTTTTGTGCATCTGCAGTCACTATCAGGCCGATCCAGGTGATGGTCACTGGATTGATGCTAAGAACATCCTTTAGTATATTAAACAAACTAAGGATGCTTTCTTAGTTTATGGAGATGGAGAACTTGAGGTGACTGGGTTCACCGATGCAAGTTTCCAAACCGATAAAGATGATTGTAAGTCGTAATAAGGGTACATATTTTGTTTGAACAACGGAATAGTGAGCTGGAAATCTTCCAAGTAAGATACTGCTGCCAATTTAACAACAAAAGTGGAATATATTGATGCGACTGAGGTAGAAAAAGATGCATTTTGGATCTATAAAATTTCTAATTGGATTAGGAGTAGTTTTGTTAGCAGCTGAGCTGGGCTACAGAACAGGCTAAGGAATTACGGTCTCATCAACGATCCAAGTATGTACTTCGAACGGTTTCATCTGATTCGTGAGATCATACATCATGGCGATGTCAAGATCGAAAAGATCGTTTCAGATTATAACCTTGCAGATCCGCTGACGAAAGCGATATCTCAGCATAAGCATGAGCGACTCGTACATAGTTCAGGTGTTGGACACTTGAGTGATTGGCTATAGGCCAAGTGGGAGATTGATGGACAATTATGACCCATAGCATCACTATTTGTAAAATACATGGTGTTCTTTGTACAAATTAACTATGTGACAAAGGAAATTGCTCTTTTATAATTTTTTAATTGGATTACTTGGATATATAAATGATAAGAGTCCATATGATTAGTATCGGATTAATAAGATATGAGACGGTATTAATCCACGAAAGATTTAATCATTAAATATCTCTAGTCATAGTATTATCAAGACTGGACATCGATATTGTGGAATAGACTAGAATTACACTTGTGAGCGTTATAGAAGCTTAACGGCATAGTTCTCATATATTTAAGTACTGGATACTTATGCAAGTGTGATATGAGGTTCTGTTAGCCGTTGGACCGGGAATAACTTCGCTCTGGATAGACCCATCGGAGTCCCATTGGTAATATGACTATGTGTCTATGGGAATCTGAATCAGAGTAGGTGTATGTGGTCTTAACCTGAGACTTGCATCGCTAATACTTGCGACAATCAGTATACTTTGGTTTTGGTCGTCCGGAGCTTTAACAGGTTCTGTGTACGCCTCTTCTGGGTATACTGAGAATCATAGTGTATTGGATATGATGTCAAGATGGAAGTATCACTTCAGTCCCGGGGAGATTATGATCACGCATGGATACATAACTAGTACTCTTAAATGCTACAGCTATCGGGATAGTATGACTAGGTCATGAATATCCGATTACAGAGACTAGTTTCTAGTGATCCGATATATGTTTCGTACGGGGCAGACACAATTCCAGCCCTAGGCCTAGCATGTGACATCCGAAATTGGATAGTAATACGCAATACATTGTATACTACGCTTGGTACAGATTATATATATTCCATGTTGAATATATTTCTGGAGAATTGGGTAGGCATGGTGCTTTGCTAGAAGCAAATCATGTCTTGTAAATCGGTAAGAACGTGGTACCGGGTACGCATGTGTTCGGATAGTCCGATAACCGTATTTACTGCCAATATATCCAGGGATCTCTTGGGTCGCTTCCCAAAGATTCACCGATGACATTTGACTCAAACAGAATTAATCTGGGATTAATTATGAGAGAGAAAATTAATATGGGATTAATTACGGTAAGAATTTATCTAGGATTAAATTCGTAAAGAAGAGAGAGAACGCGATTAATTTGGAATTAATCGATTAAATAATATATATTGAATATATTAATTGAAATCGAATTTCAATGGGGAATTAAAATTGGATTTTAATTCGGGGGAACGAATTAATTTGGAATTAATTCGTAAGCGACTTTCGTTATAATTTTACTGGGCATTATTATTTAATTAAATTGGATTTAATTACGTCACAACGGAAAATTCGTTTATTCGGAATAAACGAACTCGAGCCCAAAATGTGTTGTGTAAGTCGACTAGATTTGAAATTAAATGGGTGGGACCCATGACTTACATCAAAAGTCACTTTTGAAAGTCAGCACACACTTAATTTTGGTATTAGTTTTTAGAAAACAAAAATATCAAAAACAACTTCGTCTTCTCTCATTTTCTTTGAAAAACCGTGAGCTTCTCCATTTGAAAGAAAATTTTTGTTGCAAATTTTTCTTAAGCTAGCACTTAAAGGAGTCTTGTGAGGTGATAGGGAAACTCACCCTTGGGTTGGATTCATTCAACAAAGCTTGGAGCTTCATCAACATACAAAGAATTTTTGAAATCCAACATCCGATCATTGTAAGTTTTTTCCGCAAACTTCTTGTATTATTCACACTATAATCATGTTTAGAGATCTTGTGGCATGTCTAGGACACTAACACAATTAGTATGAATTGAGACAAGTTTTCTCAGAATCTACAATAGATCACTGAGTATAACTTTTCTCATTGTCATACCATAAAGGTCAAACCTTTATCAAGCTCACTTTCCTTTTGCTGCGCAAACCATTTGCACACTTTATGAACGATTCATAATGAAAGCTTAATCAAGTTCAAAACTTGATCGTAGTAAGCTACGAACTATTTTAGGTCTATGGTTCATTGCTAACTACCGGAATCGATATCAAATATCGCTCCCATTATAAGTTATAGGATAATTTTCTTCGATAAGAAAACAGAAAAACCAATAAGTATCAAATACTTTGTAAATGATTCTGACATCCTATTAAACTTATACGGAAGATATCATAGGGTCGTTTCATCTAATTAATTATGTAGTTCCATTACAGTATATCACTCTCACATTTGACTTCAATAAGTCAAGTCTTTTCTATAATCTTCAACATCTGATGTTACACACCATGTAATAAAATAATTTTATTACTCGGGATCGTAGAAAAGATATTCTATCAAATAGAATACAATATTCTATTAAATAGAATACAATATTCTATTAAATAGAATAAATGATAAACTTTTACTTGTACCTCTAAGGTGCAAGTACTTTCAATTATATAACCATTATATAAAAGAAAGATTTAAATCTCAAACTTTTCAAGATTTGAATTTTTTACCTATACATATCATATACGCAACTGTAGAAACTAATGGAACAATAATTAAAAAAGGATGAATTAGTGTTACTGGAGCATAACCCAAATAGTATTGAAAACCAATTCGGTAACACTCACTATTAAACGAATCAAATCATATAAGATTCAATTTCTCCCACTGACCAATTCCATCACGATGGAATCGTAGAAGAATCATATTGAAAAAGAATCAAATTCATTAAATAACTTTAGAATAAATTACCATAAATTCATACGTTTGATCATATCAAACATCTTTGAACAATTCAAAGACTCACGATGAATTTTAAAATTATAGTTTTCAACACTTCAAATAGAATATCTTTGAACCATTCAAAATATTATATATGTGTTTCATCAGAAACATATTGAAAGTTCTCGAACCATTCAAGACGTTCAATATATATACTTTTAGAAACACGCAACTAAATCATGACAATTCATTAACTAAGTTACAAAGTAAAGAAAACTATCGAAGGCAATTTATAATTCATTAAACTACGTACATCCAATGTATTAGTTTAATAAATATGTGGTCCAATGATGATCATTGGTTAAATGAGATTTAATTACATACATGAATATAATATTCATTAAATGGATAAGGATATGTGGTGTGATCTTGTATCAGACCATCCTTTACCATACGGAATAAGCATCTAATGCTTATGTGATAAAATCTCATAAAACATTGTTCTAAGTTATTTATTTAACCGAATATTTTCTTAATGTTTATCTTCTTATCAATGACACTACTAGTCATATTTTAAAAAAATGTAACAACTGTTTATAAATAACAAGTAACTATCCAATAGTTACAAGTTCTGATATCAAATATCAAAAACAGTCATTAAACAATATTTTAAATAACTAGACGGGATATCTGGTATCCAATACCTATAGTTGTCGTGTTGTGAGAATCAATATTCTCAACACACAACTATATACATCTCCTTTCTTTAGCTTTATATTTTGCCTTCAATTGTTCACAACAATTGCAAATAATTGATTAGAAAACTGTGTTAAACACGTGACTTCTAAAAGTCACTAAAGCCAAGAAACGTCATTATCTCGAGACATGAACTAATTCACATCACTTCTTACCGCACAAGAAACTATTCTCTCTAGATAATTATATCCTAAAACATATATCTATTTAGATTACTTATCGTGACTTAGTAACTAAGTCTCTAACCATCTTGATTTTCAAGAAAATCGAAACAACAGTTCCCGATGGTTTTAACTAATCTAACAATATCCAAGTCAACTTACATTCTAGAACCTATTCTAGAAATACGCAACCAAAAGTAAAGTCAGAAAACATATTCAAATAATATGCATGTAGTGGATTAGAAGTAAATTCTATTAACAATATAGAATAAGGAAAACAAAAGCAGCAATTTCCATAAAATTATGCACTGCCTTAGTTATGGATTTTTAACCCAGCAGTACCTCCCACTACTTTACGTAATACCGTAATCCACAACAGAGAACGGGAATTCAATAATTAAATCGAATTCCATAGTGAGAGTAGGATCTCATGAATATATTTCAACTCACAGCTTTGGAAAGATCTCGCCTATGTATATTCATTAGGTAGACAACTCATTGTCAGTCACACTTACTGTGACTCCTGATTTTGGTCTTGACCGTTTCTTGTTATAACAGCTTTGGAACATTCACAAGGAGGTGTATCAAGGCTTCACTTGCCAATGACAAACTCAAGCTACCGATGTAGTCCTGACAGCTTTGACACGTTCAGGATTTCCACTTTCACTTGAATTTGTCTAGTATCAAATATACATCTGCCATGGATAAAATTCTATCAACTACACCCTCACTGCTTTGGCACGATCTCGGATGTAGCCATAGAAAGATACCCATAAACCGTATTGACAAGACGGACCAAGAAATATGCATCCAATACATGTCACTTTACTGCCTTATTTAAGCGGGGATATTCCTCAAGAAGGCTCTGCTCTACATCAAATGCATAATTTCAATCTAGATCAATTTCCTAACAGTTCAATTCTACCTTAGAAAACATAACTTAATTTAACAATTAAATTTCTGTTACGTTTCTCGTTAGCGTAGAACTGAAAAGTCAAGAAACATCTAAATTACACGCATGTGCAGACATTAAAATTAGATTATATATCATATATCAAGCATGAAAAATGTAATGGATGAAGGATCGGACCTGCTCTGATACCATTTTTGTTGGGGTTTGGGAAAAGGGCGCAGCGGAAGCGCTGTTCGGGCGAAATCGTAATTTTAAAACTTTTAAACAAATTACCGAATAAATTATTCAATATCCAATATGAATAATTCATTCATATTTCACCTAAACATATTTATTTGATATCAAATAACGACATAAATAACTAAGAAACGTCATGAAAACTTTTACGAACACGTTTTTCCGTAAAATAACATAAAACACGTTTTTGACCGAACCGACCACCCAACACACATGAGGGCTGGCCAAGTCAGTCCCAATAGTATTAGGGAAGTTCACTGTTTGGGTAGTTGTCACCCAATTGGCTCAAAATTCACCCGGTAACGCCGTTTTTCGCCGTTTTTGCATATTTCAACTCCGAAAAAATTTCCGGAAAATGTTCCAACACCCAAAACACATCCAATACATTTATATGACACTATTTTCATCACCATATGAACAGTATTTCCAGATCTTATTCAGAAGCAAAAATATCAATTTTTAATGCTTAAAATCAAATTTTCCAACATTAATCTAATTAATCTTAATACCAATCAAAGTCACCACAAATGAACCACCCAAGAACAATTATAGGCATTACTAGAGTGGTCATAACACTCTAGAATGGAAACTTATCATCAAATGACAAAATTGAATTAATATTACAATAATATCATCCAAAACAACTTCACACATGAACAAAGCCTTCCAATTCATCCTCCAAACCAAAAAGCCCCAAATTTATAGAAAAGAAGGAACCCTAGGATCTCACTAGATCATCAAGAAACAAGAAACATAATTTCTAAGCTTAGGGATTTGTAGAATTACCTTTAATCTTTTAATTCCTTAGCTTTTTTTCTTGATTTTCTTCTTTCTCCATCTTGAATCATCAAGAAATATTTGGAGAGTATTTAGAAGATCATTTTCGGCCATGGAGGAGTGAATAATGAAGAATACAAAATTTTCTAATTTAAATAAGGAGTGACCGACTTTCCAAGGGCAATTTGGTCATTTTTGTATTTTAATTTCATTAAATTAACATTAAACTTTATGTTAGCAAATCAAATTTGCACACCTTAAGTTTAATCAAAACATGCCACATGTATCAATAATAATTAGACATATTTCATAAAATTTATGTAATATGAATATTATTTAACTATTCAAATATTTAACATTTAAATATCTAAATAATTAATTAATATAATTATTATTATATATGTATTTTTATTTACATTAAATAACAAATACATATATAAATGGCATGTGTCAAAATCTCATTTGACAATTAATTAATGTGTATCTAATCAAGTTATGTATCAAATACAAATACACAATAATTACAATTGACCAAAAATGCCCTTATGCATGTGCATTCGTTTAACCGATTAAATGATTCGAATTAACTCATTTAATCCGATGAAGTATTATGAATAATCTGTATTATTCATAATGCGTTGCCCAAGTGCTCAACGAGTACACTTCATATTGTGGGACTCTCTAAGTTTAGGTTTATCCGTCACGAAATCCAATTTCGTGTCCATAATTCACCCACTCATGAATTATGAAGACCACGGATAATCTCACTAAACTATGCAAGTCGAGGTCATTGCATACGTATAATCCCTTCATCACAGGCTATCCATATTATACCTGGGAGATAGATAAGAACGGCAAATCCGTATGTTATAATATATTTGACTTTCAAATTTATGATCTATAAATAACACTCGGAACTTACTTCCGAAGTTATACCACGGCCGTGGATTTACTAGATCACAAACACGTGTAGGATAACTATGCCCTATACATAGGACTGACGGATTCTATCTTGATATGCACTAGATATCATGAGCATCAGTCCACACCCAACGAACAGGCAGAGGTCTGATCTAAATAGATTGGTGACGTGACTGCCTTCAAAGTGTGGAGGATAACTCATATATCCACTGCGGTATCTCAAGTCGAAGGACCACTATGCTCGCTCAACTCGAGAAGATTCCTATTGACGTTGGTGTACCATCTACTAGGAAATCTTCAGTGAGTCGTTCAGTGTTTATAAAATAAACACCTACATGTCTATACGAGTCTTCGAGACTCATGGTTCATTGGGATAAACCATCGAACCAAGTCACGATATACGACATGTACTGGTCTCAGCGAATTTTACTAACCGACCTGTGTTAGTAAATCTTGACCAGGAACTTTATTTAAGGATATACAACTTATAGTGACGTTTCCCAATGTCAATTACAAACTACTTTGTAACTGCGCATTACGTTGTAAATCCTAGGGTCTTTGTCTAATATACATGTATCACTAAATCAGATTTAGTTTCAATCTAATCATAATTAGATATCTAATCGCAATTAGATCGATATGTGTATAAAAAACAAGAGGTGCTACCATTAAATAAGTAATATTATGGAAAAGGCATTGTTTGTATTCATGAATCAAACATAAATACGATCCGGATTGGCACTCCGAGCACTAACCCTAACAATTGTATCCAGCGAAAACTCGGGCATGGTATGTAAGCTTAAGAAGTCCATTTATAGACTTAAACAAGCTTCACAAAGTTAGAATCTTCGATTCGACGGGATAATCAAATTGCTGGTTTTCTTAAGAATTCGAAGAATTTTGTGTGTATAAGAATACCAGTGGGAGTGTGGTGGTATTTTTAGTTCTCTATATTGACGACATCCTGATCATTGGGAATGATATCGGGATGATGCAAGACGTCAAAGTTTACCTCTGTAAGAATTTCTCCATGAAGGACCTTGAGTGAAGTTTCGTATGTCTTAGGCATAAAACTCTATATAGATAGATAAAATAAGCTTATTGGTTTATCTCAATCAACGTACATAGATAAGATCTTAGAACGATATAATTTTGGTAATTATAAGACAGCAAATTTCCCGTTCATACATGGCCTACATCTTTTGAAGACGATGTGTCAACAAACAGAAAATGGGAAGATTAGAATGTCTAATCAGCCTTATGCTTCATGTTTGGGCAGTATCATGTATGCCATGCTATGTATTAGGCCTGATATCAAGTTCGCAATTAGTGTGACCATCAGATATCATTCCAATCTAGGTAATGACTATTGGATGACCATTAAACATATCCTAAGTATCTTAAAGGTACTAAGGATAAGTTTCTGATGTATGGAGGAAATGAACTGTAGGTTAATAGGTATAGGGATTCGGATTTCCAATCGAATCCTGATGATAGAAAGTCTACATCAGGATTCGTGTTTACCCTTAACGGAGGTTTAGTTTGTGTGAAAAGTTCCAAATAGGGGTCTACAGCTGATTCCATCACATAGGCAGAATATATACACACCTTCTGAAGCTGCAAAAGAAGCTGTTTGAGTTAAGAAATTTATCACAGATTTTGGAGTTGTCCCAAGTATCGAGAATTCCATTTCGTTATACTGTGATAATAATGGAGCCATTACGCAAGCAAAGGAACCGAGGGTGCATTAGAAGTCGAAGCATGTGGAACGGAAGTACCACATCATTCGAGAGATCATGTCGCGATGGGATATTGTCGTGTGCAAGGTCTCGAGTGAAGATAATGTAGTAGACCCGTTTACCAAGGCCATTCCTCTGAAGTTATTTAATAAATGTGTTGAGTCGATGGGTATGAAATACAATCAATATTGGCACTAGAGAAAGTGGGAGAATTTGTTAGGGTTGGTTCTCAGAGGGCCAATTTCTATTATATAGCATATCTTTATATATAGTAAAGACGTAATTGACCTTAGAATGATTAGTTATGATACAGTTGCAAAAGCGTCACAACTGACATTTAGTTGTATCATAACAGTACATTTCTTTAACTGTTCCTGGTCAATGATTACATTACTTGGTCAGTATGTAAACCTATTAAGACCGGTACATGCCGTATATTGGAATCTTAGATTCCAATGGTTGATTTTCAATGAACCATGAGTCTTAGAGACTCGTATAGATATGTAGCTGTTTATATTGGATAAACATTGAACGACTCACCAAAGATTGTTAATGGATATTACACCAATTTCAATAAAAATCTTCTCGGGTTGAGTAGCATAGTGATTCTTTTACTTGAGATACCACTGTGGATATATGAGATATCCTTCATACTTTGATGATAGTCACATCACCGACCTATTAAGGTCATACCTCCGCATGTCAATTGGGTGTGGTCTGATCCTCAGGATATCATGTGTGTGTTAAGATAGAATCTGTCAGCTCTGTGTACAGGGCATAGGTATTCAATATGGAATTAACAATCTATTAAATCCATAGGCCTGTGGTACACTGTAGAAGTGAGTTCTAAGTGTTATTAAGAGATTGCTAATAGAAACATCGACGTGATTATACCTTTAGATATTTGACGTTTATATCTATATCTCTGGAATAATCTGGATACCTGTGACGGAGGGATTATATGTATGCAATGACCTCGACCTGTATGGTTCAGTAATTTTATCTGTGTTCGTCATAATTTATGGGTGGGTAGATTATGGACACGAAATTAGATTTCATGACGGATATGTCTGAACCTAGAGAGTCTCACTAATGAAATATACTCGTAGAGCACTAGGGCAATTTTTATGAATAATATTGATTATTTATAAATCGTTTAACGGTTAAACGAAAGATACATGCAAAATGACCTTTTGGTCATTTCCTAATTAATGTGTATTTGTATTTAACGTTTGATTTTATTAAATACACATTAATTAAATGTCAAATTATGATATTTGACATATATCATTAATATATGTATTTGGAATATTTAAAGTAAATATAATACATATATTTGAGATAATGGTATTTAATTAATTATTTAATTATTTAATTGTTAAATGATTCAAGTAATTAAAATATAAATATCTACCATTATGATAAAGTTTGGAAATGATTATTTTATGTATAAGTTTGACTTTACAATTAAATTAAAGGTGTTAAAAAGGCATTGACATCCTTTGATATTTTATTTTGAACATTGAAAAAATATCTTGTATTTTTTCTCACAAAAAATTCAGCCAAGCCCTAAGTATTTAAGGTTTTCATTTTTTAATTTGCTACACACTTTTTCAAGCCACCAAAAACCTAAAACAAAAAGAACTTGAGAGAAAAATAAAAGAAACCAAGAAGAAAATCAAGAAAGTTTGGATTTAAGTAAGTATTTCCAACTTTCTATTAGAATGAAACTTGTTCCTTTTGCTCTTAGCTACAACATATGTAGTTCTTAAGTTTTTATACTCTCTTGTGTTTGTGTTTTGATGGTTGGAAGCATGAATGAAAAATGTATGCATGTATGATTAACAAAATATGCTTATAAATGGTGTATAAGCACACTTTTGATCATTTGATGTTCTTGTTGCCATTGTAGAGTTATTAGGCTATTCATTGATGACCTATATTTTTTCTTCACTTGTTTCAAAGTGGTGAGACATGTTTGGTGTTGTAGAGAGTAGATTAAAGTGTTGGATTTGGTTAATTTTGGCTAATTTAGTTAATGGGATTAATTTGAGAAATTATGGTTTATACCTCCACCAAAATTTAGGCTTTTCATATATGTACTGTATAATGATGTATATAAGATGTACAAATGATTTGGTGTTGATTGGAAATCATTTAAACTTGTTTTGAACAAATTTGGACTAAAATCCAAATAGTTTCAACTTGAACACCTATTCGACAATTTGAAGAAAAACTGGGTTTTGTGTTGTGAGTTGTATTTTGATGTAAAGGATATGTAGAAATCATTTTGGTAGTGATTTGAAATCACTTAAATTTATATTTGATAAATTAAGACAAAAATGATCAAAATGTAAACTATTGGGTCTCACAGCAAATATGGAAAAATCTGATTTTTGGGTAAAAATTAAGTTTTTAAGTATTGAGTAATTAGAATAAATAAGTTTATTTTAATTGTCCGAGAAAAATTATTGAAACGTAGAGAACTAAAAAATAAAAGCAATATTTACATGCCATGAAATTCAAAATAAAACATCCATAAAAAAAACAATATTTATGTTTTCATTTTTTAGAACGTAAACATGTAATAATACATGACACTCCTTAATTTAATTACATAAATTAAATTCAACATAAAACATCCATAAGAAAAAAATAAAAGAAATATTTACATGCCATGAAATAATAAATAATTACACATATGAACATTAACATAGATTTGTTATAGGAAAAACTAATAACTAACACTTAGAACTTTTCTGGTTTTAGATTCCCAACGAATAAATGTCTTAGGATAAGAATCCTTAAATTCTTAGAGTAACTTATAATTGATCTTGGATAACCATGGGAATCCCATAGCAAATCTAGGATCTTTGCAACGATTTCGAGACATCAAAGGAAAAATCGTATCTTTTGCCTTATGTCTGAGATATTCAATTGCCAACCTCTCAATGGCTATATTATACTGAGCATGTAGTTCTTTGACTGGTGCAATCACACGCACTTATAACGCAAGCGCACGTATCGTTCAAGTAGTATAAAAAGTATCGATCCAACGAGGACTTAATACCTAACTATTAATTTATGAAGCCAAATTTTTACTAGTATCTAATGGATTGATTGTTTGATTGGATGGTGGCCTTAAATTTAAAACTAGTAAATAAAATTGTGCGAAAGAAGATTGAGGAAAATTCAAGATTTAGAAACTATTCAGGGTTGTGAATTATTCCAATATCTTTTTAAAGATGAAGTGGTTAATTTACGTTTGTGTAATATATCAGTTTATTAACCTGGAACATGAAATTATGCAAAAGCCTCTTCCGATGGTCAGATACAAATACCCAGTGTAACTTAATTAATCATATTCCTATGTCAACCAAGTTACGTGAATTCATTAAGATTAAGTTCCAATTATGGATACCCCCGCCCGACAGGTATATTTTTATCATGTAAGGAAATCTATTAAAGTGTTATTTATCCTCAAGGAAGATCGTGGGCTATTGAGTCTAGGGTTTAAACCTAAAATCCATTTTCCAAGTTCATTTTAAGTTTACCAAATCAATTTTATTAATGGCCAGTTAACAAAAAGCATTAAGCTTAAGACTCAATAAATAAACATTTATATTACCCAAACTGTAAATTGAACCTTTATAAACCAGTAATATTGTAATTCATCACAACCCCAGATAACGGGTTTAGCTAAGACACATATTTACGGCTAGTAAAAACTTAAATAAAATTAAAGACATAAAGTAAATTGCTGGAAATTAAATACTGAAAATTAAATGACGGAAAGTAAATGCTGAAAAGTAAATACTGAAAATTAAATGCTGAAAAGTAAAAGCTGGAAAGTAAATAAATTAAAAGTACAATAAAAGAAAATGCTGAGGTAAAATGATCCACTTTTATTACTTATATTTTAGATATCTCCCTTAATATAATATATTAACTTTGCATGATAATTACCAACCAGCCATATAGGCGGTATCCAGATTAAGTCAAATTAATAATTAATTACCAATCGACCAATCAGGCGGTATCCAGTTTAGTCAGGTTAAAACCAATTTCAATAATTACCAACCGACCATAAGGCGGTTTCCTCATTAAGTCAGGTTTTAACTAGTTTATATTTTAGGGAGATTAATCTAAATATTAGTAATAAAAATTTTACCTTTTACCCCAGAAAGGGGGAGTTACCTCCTCATTATTGAAAAGTAAATTGCTGAAAAGTAAAGAAAGGAAAGTATTGTGCGTAAAAGTAAATTACAGAAAGTAAAGATTGAAAAGTAAAGAAAAGAAAGTGCAAAAGTAGAAATTAATTACTGAAAGCTGTAAATAAACAAGCAAGATACAATCTTCTTAGTATTCCTAAGGAATTACATAGAAAAATGTATGAATTCAATTCTGAAATTTCGGCCTCTATTTATAGACTTTTTTTGGTGCCACGCGTCGCGACGCGCCACCCTTGAGCGTCGCGACACGCTGATGTGGCGCACAATCATTGGCTGCTTTGATCTGTTATCTACTGACGTGGCGATAGAATCTGTCGGCCCAATAGAATGCTGACACATGGAAAATTTGGATGATTAACTCAATAATTGTGCTGACGTGGCGATGACATGGCATGATATGGCGATGGCGATTGTTGACAGTATGTGATGATGACACGTGGCACGACGCACGTTAGCGGATCTACTCTGATGTGACACGTGGCGGCACATGTTAGAAAATACGGCGCACGTTAGTAAAACTTCTCTGATTGGTCCACGTGTCCTAGTGCACATCAGCAAGCTTCGACGCACGTTAGCGGTCTCGACGTGCCATTTGTGTCGCGATACGCGAAATGATTACGCCCAAATATGACTTGCGGTTATCGCAGTTTAGCTGGGGTGTCGATTCCTCGGAGAGATGGTTACAGGAACTAATTTACTCAAACAAAAACGTTAACGGTAACATAATAAATAAAATGATAAAAATTGGTAATTAAATTAAAGATAAATATAATAATGAAAAGATATTAAAAGATAATGGCAGAGAGATATGACAAAGCTTCGGGAATCCCTCTTGCATCGAACTCCTATATTTAGTTATTGATTCCTTTTATTACACAATTGAAGGTTTCACATCCCAAACCAACAACCGGAACATATTCAATTCTACGCATATTAAATTCTAAGGTAATTAATGATTATTTTCTCTATGTTAATAGCACACAAAAGTCATCGTTACGAGCTATCTAACGTCGACAATATACCCTCAGGCAATACTGCAGCAGAAGACCAACACGCAAAACAACTTTACCAGTCACAATTAAATTCACAAACCACACATAGAAGAAGCATGACTGGATCTATATGGGGTTTGACAAAAAATAATTTCTGGATTAATAAATCTAAAGATAATAGAAAATAATAAACATCAATTTTATTAAACGATTAAAAGGTACTCGTAGGAATCAAAAACATAAATAATAAAAATCAAACACAAGAGTTCATCCCTAGCTTTGCCTAGGGGATTAGTTCCCATAAAAGAAATAAAAATAGCCTGGAATTGGAGAGACATATCGTTCTGAATTATCACGGCTCCGCGTCCCGGCTCCTGCGCTCTGATTTCTTCTATAATTTGTCTCTGCTTGCGGCTGCTGCTTCTGTTTCTCGGCAACTCTGGTTTATTTATTTTTCACGCACAGCCTGCTTCTGGTTTTTATATTCTCTCGGCACAGCTCTCGGCTTCACGCCTCTCACGCAGCCCTCTGTTTTTCCACGCAGCAGCACTAAGCTGCTTCACGCTTGGAGAGCCTCTCGAGCTTTGTCACCTTGGATGTTTTATATAACAAAGCAAATTGAAACCTAATGCAATACTTGCGCCCACGTCAATTTCCTATTCAAAGTTGCTCTCTCACGCCACTTTCCCTTTCCTTATTAAACAATTATTTGTTTTCAGCAATTCTTCTCTCTCTTTCCTTCTAATTCGGTCTCTCTCCTGATTTTCTTCTTTCTTTCAATAACTTCACGTGGAGCTCTTCAAAGCTTTCTTCTGTATGCTTTACTTTGTCAAGTAACAAAAATAAGTCAGGCCCCATGTGTTCTTCTCTTTCTTTTATTAAAGATTATTTCCTAAAATAATAAAGAGAAACAAAAATTATTAAATAAACCTAAATAATAAACATTTTCTAAATTAATATAATGATATAAATTATTTAATAAAATATAAAATATAGAACTAAATACTTAACAATAAACCCGAATAAGTGATGTTTCAAAGTACATTTTCATGCACTTATCAATGACCATTTTTCCCTTTTATCCGTTTTCACTGTTTTGGCCTTGATTTGCTTCCAGAGAGTCCTGAAACTTTATTTATCTATAAAATAACACAAAACACATCAAAATATTCACAAAACTCAAGAAATTATACAATATTAGGTCAAATAAGTGATAAATAGTTATACATTTACCACTCATCATTCTTCGGTATGAGTTACCAATTCCTAAATATCAGTAAGTCGTTTTTGATATAATACGAGAAGAGTATATCGTAGCATTTTGAAACTATTTGGTTGTCATATCCAATTATCTTCCCATATCGACTCTTGTAATATGTTATTAAAAGTGATGATATGTGAAATCATATCATCGCTTTACTCATCCAATAATTATCCATTTCTAATAACATATCTTTTAATCTTTCACTGGACTCTCGTCCCGTTTCCGATTCGTAGGTCAATCTCATCTGAAGTCAGTATCCTACTTGTCAGCAGATTCTGCACATCAGTACATATCTATATACCACACTCAGTATCTAAAATCCAATTTTAATACTAGTCGTGAACATGTTTATGACAAACATATTTGAAGTCGGAGCCTTGCCCGTCTTCAATTCCTTCATGTCTTCCTTGTCCATACGGAAGTCACGCTTCCAGTGACCCCGTTTGCCACAGTTTTAGGCAGACATCTTGGGATATGTCCTTTGTCTTCCCAGAAGATTATAATGATTTTGTCTTTGCCCATTTTCCACCCCCGAGAAGCCCTTAGCCAAGCTTTGGTCAACTGAGATGTCGAAGTAAGATGCGCCTTGCGCTTCTTGCACTATTGCAAACTCTGGCTTTGTCTCCTTGAGTATAGCCATTAACTCTCCAAGAGTTTTCTATTGCAATTTGTACTTCTAAGATCTAAGGATAGATATATGAAGATCCTTCAATTTCATTATCATACTATAAGGATTTAATCCTTAGTTCTGAATAAGAAATTAAGGAGTCTTTGCGGCAAGCATAACGGATTAAGCATTAAAGTTATCATCATATGAATCTTCCAAAGATCATGCTCTACTATTTACTCAACTCCGGGATTAGGCTCGAGACGTCACTGTAT
>SKCR01007137.1:0-24557 GCA_019454045.1 Zanthoxylum bungeanum
TGCCACCGAGCTGTGAGCCCTCGTTCATGGTGACGTATGTGGGCCCATGTCTAGCCAGGCTAGAGATGGATATCAATACTTCGTAACCTGTATGGATGTTGCATCGCGTTATGGTTATGTGTGTCTCATGAAACACAAATCAGAAACTTTTGATAAATTCAAAGAGTTTCGACACGAAGTAGAAAAACAGACGGGCAAAAGTATTAAGATATTACGGTTGCACCGTAGTGGAAAATACGTGAGCAATAAGTTTCTCGATTACTTGAAAGAGTATGATATTCTTTCACAGTGGACTCATTCCGGAAAACCTCAATTGAGCGGTGTGTCCGAACGGAGAAATCAAACTTTGTTGGACATGGTAAGGTTAATAATGAGTCGCACTGAGCTACCAATTTCCTTCACGGGATACACATTGAACAGTGCAATACTTATTTTGAATAAGGTTCTGTCAAAGTCTGTTGGATAGACTCCATATGTCTTATGGACAGGAAAGAAACTGGGTTTCTCATTCTTGATGATTTGGGAATGCTGGGCATATAATTAAACGTTTGGATGGTACCAAACTAGAATCCAAATCGGATAAGTGCCTATTAGTAATTGGTTATCCTAAGGAAACTAATTCCACAACTCACAAGAGAACAAAGATATTTGTTGCTCTACATGCGATTTTCATAAGAGGAATACCTAAATGCAGTGGTAAGTGGGAAGAAAGTATAACTCGATGAAAATCGAAGTGATACTGTTCATGGCACCGATCCCTTAAAGGAACACGAACATTTCATTCGGGATGAATCTGTACCACAATCTTCTAATACACAAGAACCGCGTAGGTCGGACAGAGTCAGGAAACAACCAAAGAGGTATGGGTTTCTGATCTTACCTCATGTAGATGTCAATCTTATTGCGGAAGACGAATGGACTGCGTATGAGGAAACGATACATGGTATCGAGTCCGGTTTATGTCAAAGTACCATGAAGTCTGAAATGGATTCCATGTATACCAACCAAGTTTGGACATTGGTTGATGTACCAGAAGGCATTTTGCCTATTGGTAGCAAATGGGTCTTCATGCTGAAGACAAACATGGATGGCAACATACAAACGTACAAAGCTAGGCTTGTAGCGAAAGGGTATCGTCATCAACATGGTGTCGATTACGACGAAACCTTTACCTGTTGCCATGATTAAATCCATTCGGATAATGCTTGCTATTGCTATATATTTCATTATGAAATATGGCAGATGGTCGTCAAAACTGATTTCCTTAACAGAAACCTTTTGGAGGATGTTTTATACAACAGCCTGACGGTTTTGTCATACCAAAACATGCAAACAAGGGTTGCAAGTTAATTCCATCCATTTATGGATTGAAGCAAGCATTGTGTTCTTGGAACCAACGTTTTGATGAGATCATATTACAATATGGTTTCATTCAAAACGAAGGTGATTCTTGTGTATATAAGAAGGTTAGTGGGAGTGCACTGACATTGGATGTCCTATATATTTGATGATGTATTATTTCCTGGAAATAACATTCCGATGTAAACAATCGGTGAAATCTTGGCTTTCATTAAAATTCTCCATGGAATACTTGGGAGATGCAACCTTTATTCTAGGAATAAAGATCTACTGGGATAGATCTAAAAGTTGTTGGCACTCTCTGAGAACTCGTACATTGAAAGACATGTACGCTATCTGGTGTCTCATATGCTTTGAGCATTTGGAGTCACAATCAGGCCGATCCAAGTGATGGTCACTGGATTGATGTTAAGAATATCTTTAAATATCTTAAACTAACTAAGGATGCTTTCTTAAGCTATGGAGAAGGAGAACTTGAAGTGATTGGGTTCACCGTTGCAAGTTTCCAAACCGATGAAGACGACTTTGAGTCACAATTAGGGTACATATTTTGTTTGAACAATGGAACAGTGAGCTGGAAATCTTCCAAGCAAGATACTATTGCCGATTCAACAAAAGCGGATTATATTGTTGCAGCTGAGGCAGCATAAGAAACATTTTGTATCTATAAAATTCCTAATTAGATTAGGAGTAGTTCTGTTAGCAGCTGAGCTAGGCTACAACACAGGCTAAGGAATTACGGTCTCATCAATGATCCTAGTATGTACTTTGACGGTTTTATCTGATTTGTGAGATCATACATCGTGGCGATGTGATGATCGAATAAATCGCATAAGATGATAACCTTGTAAATCTGCTGACGAAAGTGATATCTCAGCATAAGCATGAGCGACCCGTAAATAGTTCAATTGTTGGACACTTGAGTGATTGGCTATAGGCCAAGTGGGAGATTGTTGGACAATTATGACCCATAGCATCTCTATTTTGTAAAGGACATGGCGTTCTTGTACAAAATTAACTATGTGACAAAGGAAATTGCTCTTTTATCATTTTGTAATTAGATTACTCGGATATATAAATGATAAAAGCCCTTATGATTAGTTCCGGATTAATAAGATATGAGACAATATTAATCCACGAAAGGTTTAATCATTAAATATCCATAGTCATAGTATTATCGAGACTGGATATCGATAATGCGGAATAGACTAGTATTACATTTGTGCGCTTTATGGAAGCTTAACGACATTGTTCTCATATATTTAAGTATTGGATACTTATTCAAGTGTGATATGAGGTTCTATTTGCCGATGGTACGGGAACAACTTTGTTCTGGATAGACCCCTCGGAATCCTATTGGTAGTATGACTATGTGTCTATGGGAATCCGAATCAGGGTAGGTGTATTTGGTCTTAACCTGAGACTTGCATCGCTAATACTTGCGACAATCAGTACGCTTGGTTTTGGTCATTCGGGGCTTTAACAGGTTCTGTGTACGCCTCTTCTGGGTATACTGAGAATCGTAGTGTATTAGGTGTGATATCAAGATGGAAGTATCACTTCAGTCATATGGAAATGATGATCACGTAGGATACGGAACTAGTACTCTTAAGTACTGTAGTCATCCGGATAATATGACTAGGTCATGATTATCCGATTATAGAGACTAGTTGCCAGTGATCCGATATATGCTTCGTACGGGGCAGAAACAATTCCATCCCTAGGTCTAGCATGTGACATCCGATACTGGATCGTAATGCACAATATTTAGTATACTACGCTTAATAAAGATTACATTTTCCTTTAAAGAATATTTCTGGAGAATTGGGTAGGCACGATGCTTTGCTAGAAGCCAACCATGTCTTGTAAATCGGTAAAAACGTGGTACCGGGTACGCACGTGTTCGGATAGTCCGATGACCGGATTTACTGCCAACATATCCAAGGATCTCTTGGGTCGCCTCCCAAAAATTCACCGATGATATTTGACTCGAACAGAATTAATTTGGGATTAATTATAAGAGAGAAAATTAATCTGGGATTAATTATGGCATGAGTTAATCTGGGATTAATTCGATTAGAAGAGAGAGAACGCGATTAATTTGGAATTAATCGGCAAAGTAAATTTAATAGTTAAATTGGATTTTACTATTTAATTTATTTAATTGGGCTAAAATAATATATTGGATATATTAATTGAAATTAGATTTCAATGCAGAATTAAATTGGATTTTAATTCTAGCGAATGAATTAATTTAGAATTAATTCACATGCGACTTCCGTAATAATTTTGCTAGGCATTATTATTTAGTTAAATTGGATTTAATTATGTCACGACGAAAAATTCATTTATTTCAGAATTAAGCGAAACCGGGCCCGAGCGAAGTTGCGTGTTGAGTTAGCCGACTTAAATTTTGAATTTAAAAGTGGTGGGACCCACTTCACTTACATCACATGTTAGACATATGATGGAAGTGTTTAGGCTTAAAATCATGGATTTAATTTATTAAAAGTAAGATTGGCTTTGCTTATATAACACTCAAACCAATATCAACACTCAACCTCACTATAAATTAATTTGGTCAACTTTGGAAGTGAATGAATTCACTATTCACAGCATCTCTCACTTCTCTCCAAATCTCAAAACCGTGAGCTTCTTCTTTCTCCATGGATTTTTGTTGTAAAAATTCAAGTAAGCTAGCACTTCAATGAGTCAAACAAGGTGATATGGAGACTCACCCAAGTGTTGGAAACAACATAGAAAGCTTGGAGCTTCTACACATCCATGGAAATTTTCGAAATTCAAAGCCGATCAATGTGAGCTTCTACACACTCCCTTTGATTAATTCACACACGAATCACTCTTAGAGATCCTTGGCATATTCTAGGAACACTAACAAGGACATGTGTCTTAAAACTCAAGATGAGAGAGATACAATGAATCAGATCTCGTTCACTTAAGTAGTCGGATCGATCATGTATGCCATGACATGTATGCGACCTGATGTCTCATAGGTTTTGAGCCACTGTAGTCATAATCAGGCCGATCTAGATGATGGTCACTGGATTGATGTTAAGAACATCCTTTATATCTTAGACGAACTAAGGATGTTTTCTTAATTTATTGAGATGGAGAACTTGAGGTGACTGGGATCACCGTTGCAAGTTTCCAAACTGATAAAGACGACTATAAGTCGCAATAAGGGTACATATTTTGTTTGAACAATAGAATAGTGAGTTGGAAATCTTCCAAGCAAGATATTGTTGCTGATTCATCAACAAAAGCAGAATACATTGATGCTGCTGAGGTAGCAAAAGAAGGATTTTGGATCTATTAAATTCCTAATTAGATTAGGAGTAGTTCTGTTAGCGGCTGAGTTGGGCTACAGCACAGGCTAAGGAACCACAGTCTCATCAATGATCCAAGTATGTACTTCGACGGTTTCATCAGATTCGGGAGATCATACATCGTGGCGATGTCAAGATCGAAAAGATCGCATCAGATGATAAACATGCAGATCCGCTGACGAAAGCGATATCTCAGTAAAGGTGTTAGACACTTGAGTGATTGGCTATAGGCCAAGTGGGAGATTGTTGGACAATTATAACCTATAGCATCACTATTTGTAAAAGACATGGTTTTCTTGTACAAATTAACTATGTGACAAAGGAAATTGCTCTTTTATCATTTTGTAATTGGATTACTTGGATATATATAAAAGATAAACGTCTATATGATTAGTACCTGTTTAATAAGATATGAGACATAATTAATCCACGAAAGGTTTAATCATTATATCCCTAGTCGTAGTATTATCGAGACTGGACATCGATAATGTGGAATAGACTAGTATTACACTTGTGCGTGTTATGGAAGCTTAACGGCATAGTTCTCATATATTTAAGTATTGGATAATTATGCAAGTGTAATAGGAGGTCCTATTAGCCGTTGGACTGGGAACAACGTCTCTTTGGATAGACCCCTCGGAATCTCATTGGTAGTATGACTATGTGTCTATGGGAATCCGAATCAGGGTAGGTGTATGTGGTCTTAACCTGAGACTTGCATCGGTAATACTTGCGACAATTAGTAGGCTTTGGTTTTGGTCGTCCGAGGCTTTAAGAGGTTCCGTGTACGCCTCTTCTGGCTTTACTGATAATCGTAGTGTATTGGGTGTGATGTCAATATGGTAGTATCACTTCAGTCATATGGAGAAGATGATCACGCAGGAATACATAACTAGTACTCTAAATGCTATAGCTATCGGGATAGTATGACTAGGTCATGATTATCCGATTATAGAGACTAGTTGCTAGTGATCAGATATATGCTTCGTACGGGGCAAACACAATTCCAGCCCCAGGACTAGCATGTGACATCTGATTCTGGATCGTAATACGCAATACATTGTATACTACGCTTGATACATATTATATATATTCCATGTTGAATATATTTCTGGAGAATTGGGTAGGCACGGTACTTTGCTAGAAGCCAACCATGTCTTGTAAATCAGTAAGAACGTGGTACCGGGTACGAACGTGTTCGGATAGTCCGATGACCGTATTTACTGCCAACATATCCAGGGATCTCTTGGGTCAGTCCCAAGGATTCACTGATGACATTTGACTAAAAAAGAATTAATTTGGGATTAATTATAAGAGAGAAAAAATCTGGGATTAATTACGGCAATAATTTTATCTGGGATTAAATTCGTCTAGAAGAGAGAACGCGATTAATTTGGAATTAATCGGGAAAGTAAATTTAATAGTTAAATTGGATTTTACTATTTTATTTATTTATTTGGGCTAAAATAATATATTGGATATTAATTGAAATTGGATTTCAATGCGAAATTAAAATTGGATTTTAATTCAAGCGAACGAATTAATTTGGAATTAATTCGTAAGCGACTTTCGTAATAATTTTACGAGGCATTATTATTTAATTAAATTGGATTTAATTATTTAGCGACGGAAAATTTGTTTAGTCGGATTAAACGAAACCGGGCCCAAAATGTGTTGTATAAGCGAACTTGAATTTTGAATCCAAAGTGGTGGGACCCAGTCACTTACATCACTTGTCACTATTTGTGATGGGTGTAGTTGTCTAATTAAATGTGATTCATTTACTCACAACACACACACCTTTTGAAAGTCAACTTTTGTATTTAAGTTTTTGGAAAACCAAAATACACTATTCACTTCTCTCTTTCTTCTTCCTTGCTCAAAAGCGTGAGCCTCTCTCCATTGGAGAAAAAAATTTGTTGCAAAAATTAGGGAAAGCTATTACTTTGGGAGTATTTGAAGGTGATAGGGAAACTCACCCAAGAGTTTGGAACTCATTCACAAAGCTTGGAGCTTCTACAACAAAGAAAAAGACTTGAACTTCTTCCGATCATTGTAAGTATTTCCGCAACTTTCTTTAATTTTATTCACACATAAATCTTGTTTAGGATCCTTCGGCATGTCTAGGACACTAACAAGCATACCTGAGATGGCTCGAAAGTGGCTTTAGTTCCAGCTGCATTGGTTTTTCAATCGAGGGCTTGATTCACTCCTTTTTGGTAATTCCAAACTTTCCACCTGTGGTGTTGATCTGAAGCGGAGAGGGCCGTCAAGATAGTTGATACATTCCAGAATCTCATAATCTAGTTATTATCAGTCATATTGGTGATGCATGCTTCAAGTTTGTTAGGGAAAGTGCATTGCATCAGTATTCGGATGATACTATCTATTACATCAAGTCAGAAACACATTCTCCTCCTTTTCGTCAATTCAAGAATTCCATATCTTTGACAACATCGAATTGTTACTTCTTGGTCATGTACCCCCATGGTTAGTTCACCTTTGGTACATCAATAACGGTCGACTTGTGAACAAGATGTTGAGTTCTAATATAGGTCCCAAAATCATGAAATCAAGCAAAAATTCGCATGAATACACAAAGGAGTAAGGGCGGAATCATAACTCACATTGAACGGTTTGAGATGCGAAGAACAAGATCATTTTCTGCCTCCCTCCAAGCTCGGCAGTGGCTTCCTCATGCAGTGGGCTGCTCGGTTTCGGTGGTGTGGTCTCCTCAAAATTCGGCCATGGATGTCCTCCATTAAAGCTCCAAGTTTTGAGATTCCAAGCTCATAAATTCGTTTCCCTATCACCTATGTATAACCCAAGGTGTGTGCTAGCACTTGTTCTTCTTCATTTTGTTGGTCAAACCAGAAAAAAGATGAAGAAATTCGGTCTTGACCGTGAGAGAGAGAGAGAGACGATTTTGGCTCCAAAAAAGAACCTTAAAAAACGTATGCAGATGGGAGGGAGAGAAAAAAAAAAAGCTTTGTATTTTCTTATTATTATTTACCAAGTAAAAAACTAATAAAAGATATACAAAACTTTTTATTCAAAAGTCAAAAGCAAAAAAGCAAAAAGCTTTCAAATGCTTTTCACCTTTACCCATCACCTTACTATTCACACATCACATCACTTTAATAAAGTGACAACATGTCATGTCACATCACATCACTCAAAGTGACAAATGATTTGACAATTGATGTGACTAGCGATTTGACGCTTGACGTGACTTGCGTGCCGCACTCGAATTCGAAATGCGAATGCGCTCGCAAACACTCTCGGGCTCGGGTTCGCTAATTCCAAATTAACGAATTTTCCGTGCGTCGTAATTAAATGATTACGCCTAGCGAAATCACTATTCACGTCGCTAACGAATTAATTCTAAATTAATTCGTTCGCCCGAATTAAAATCTAATTTTAATTCCGCGTCGAAATCCAATTTCTAATAATATATCAAATATATTATTTTATCGATTAATTCCAAATTAATCGTTCTCTCTCTTAATTAATATTTATCCCAGATAAAATATCTCCGCAGTTAATCCCAGATTAATTTTCTCTCTCTTCTAATTAATCCCAGATTAATTAAGTGCGAGTTATACGTCATCGGTGAATCTTCGGGAAGCGACCCATGAGATCTCCGGATATGTTGGCAGTAAATACGGTCGTCGGACTATCCGAACACGTAAGTACCTCGTACTACGTTTATACCGATTTACAAGACAAGGTTGGCTTCTAGCAAAGCGCCATGCCTACCCAATTCTCCAGAAATATTCTTACAGGAATATATAGATCTGTATCAAGCGTAGTATACCGTAGTATTGCGTATATCAGCCCAGTATCGGATAGTCACGTGCTAGGGCTGGGGCTGGATAAGTGTCTGCCCCGTCCGAAGCACATGTCGGATGTCTGGTAACTAGTCTCTATAATCGGATATACATGACCTTGTCATAATATCCCGATGGCCGGCCAGCACTTAAGAGCACTAATACCGTATCCTGCGTGACATCATCTCCACTATGACTGGAGTGATACTTCCGTCTTGACATCACACCCAATACACTACGACTCTCTGATAAACCCAGAAGTGGTGTACGCAGAACCGGTTAAAGCCCTGTACCACCAAGACCAAAGTCTACCGATTATCGCAAGTATTAGCGATGTAAGTCTCAGGTTAAGACTATACACACCTACCTTGATTTCGGCCTCCCATAGACACATAGTCATAATACCAATGGGATTCCGAGGGGTCTATCCAGAGCGAAGCTGTTTCCCGTACCATCGGTGAAACACGACCTCCTATCGCACTTGCATAAGTATCCGATACTTATATATATGAGAACTATGCCGTTGTGCCCTCACAACGCACACAAGTGCAATACTAGCCTATTCCGCATTATCGATGTCCAGTCTCGATAATACTCCGGCTAGGGATATTTAATGATTAAACCTTCGGGGACTGATACTGTCTCATATCATTCTCAGTCCAGGAACTAATCATAGGGACCTCTCTTCATTTATATATCTATGGTGATCTAATCACAAATGATGAGAGTGCAATTTCCTTGTCACATAGTTAATTTGCTACAACAACACAATGATCTGCAAATAGTGACGCTATGGGTCATTTTGTCCAACAATCTCCCACTTGGCACATAGCCAGTCACTCAAGTGTCCTACACCCGAACTATGTACGGTTGGCTCAAACTGCTGAGAAATGCATTCGTCAGCGGATTTGCATGATTATCATCTTGATGCGATTTATTCGATCATCACATCGCCACGATATATGATCCGAATGAATCAGATGAGTATCTAAGTATGTATCTGGATCGTTGATGAGACCATTAATTCTTTAGCCTGTGCTGACGCCTAGCTCAGCTGCTAACAGAACTATATCTAATCTAATTAGATTTGTATCGACCCAAATGACTTCTATTGCTGCTTCAGCTGCAGCAACAACCCGCATTTGTTGTTTATTCGGTAACAGTATCTTACTTGGAAGATTTCCAGCTCACTGTACCGTTATTCAAACTATATAGTACCGTTTGCGACTTTTAGTCGTCTTTATCGGTTATAGGAAACTTGCTACAGTGACCCCAGTCACTTCAAGTTCTCCTTCTCCATAGACTAAGACAGCATCCTTAGTTCTCTAAGATACTAACGGATGTTCTTAACATCAATCCAGTGACTATCACTCGGATTGGCCTGTTTGTGAATCCATATGCTCAAAGCGTATGATACACCAGGTCTCGTACATTTTTCAATGTACGGTTTCTAGGAGAGTATTGCGAAAGCCAAGCTTTCGCCGATATTTATTTTATGGGAATATCATTTCCAAGAAATGACGTATTATCATTATTTTATAGGACAGCCACTATCAGTGCGCTCCCACTAACCTTCTTATATATACACTAGAATTATTTTCGTTTTGAATTAAATCATACATCATTATGATTATATCAAAACGATAATTCCAAGAACCTAATGCTTGCTTCAATCCAATCATGGATCGAATAACCTGCATTATCCAAATGGATTTACCGTGGCAACAGGTAAAAGGTTGAATCGTAATCAACACAATGTTGATAACGATACCTTTCCGTTAAAGCCTAGCTTTATACGTTGGTATGTTGTCATCCATGTATGTCTTCCTAGAAGACATATAGTACCAATAGGCACAATGCCTTGTGGTACATCAACTAGTATCCAAACTGGTTGATATACATGGAATCCATTTCGGATTACATGACACTTTGCCATAATTAGGGAGTTGATACCTTGTATCACTTCCTCATACGTAGTCAGTTAGTATTCCTCAATAAGATAGACATCTTTATGAGGTGCGATCAGAAACCCATACCCCAGGTTGTTTTCTGACTCTATCCGACCTACGCGGTTCTTGTGTATTCGAAGATTAATGGTAATAGTCTCATCCTGGATGAACTATTCATGTTCCATTAAGATTCAGTGCCTTGAACAGTATTACTCCGATTTCATCGAGTTATACTATCCTCCCACTTACCACTGCATATCGGTATTCCTTTCAGGAAAACCGTATGGTGAGTAACAATCTAATTGTTCTCTTGTGAGATGTATAAGTACAATACTTATGGTATCCCTAGGATAACCTACATTTGGCACTTATCCTATTTGGGTTTTAGTTTGGTATCATCCAAACATATGCCTAGCATACCCAAATTATCAGGAATGAGAAACCCGGTTTCTTTCCCGTTCATATCTAATATGATATCTGTCAAACAGATTATTATGGAACCTTATTCAAAATAAGTTCTTGCACTGTTTAAAGCTTATCCGTTGAAGGAAATGGTAGCTCAGAGCGACTCGTGATTAACCTTATTATGTCTAACAAAATTCGGTTAATCCGTTCGGACACACCGTCAAACTGACGTATTCCGGGAGGAGTCCTTATTTGAAAGAATACTATACTCTTTCATAAAAACTAGAAACTTATTGCTTAAGTATTTTCCATTACAGTCTTACCATGACGGTTTAATACTTTAGCCGATCTATTTGTCTATTTCGTGTCGAAACTCTAAAAGTTTCCGATTGTGTTTCAAAAGAAACACATAACCATACGCGATGCCACATCCGTACAGGTCACGAAATATTCAAATCCATATCTAGCCTAGCTAGACATGGGCCCACTTGCTTCACTATGAAGTAGGGCTAACAGATCGGTGGCATTTACACTTTTACCAAGTAAATAGTGTTTTAGGCACTTTGCCCAAATAGACTAGATTCGTAGACTTTATTTGAATGGAATCAAATCAGTCCTAGTACCCGCTCTTCAAAAGTGCGGATATACGATTCTTGTTTAGTAGTGTCCCTGACAACTATGCCACAATTAAGTTTCTTAACTGATCAAATCAATTTGAGCTATTTATTTGTCATGTTATATAATTGAGATATTATTTATATTCAAAATATAAATTCTGTTATTCACATCTAATGTGTTTATCTCAATATCATCTTTATATAATGAAACACTTTAGTGTTCTAGAATATAAAGGTACACCCGCAGCGGGTTATACGCGATATAGAGATAATGTTTCTAGTCAAACTAGCTACATTATAACAGTTTCTAAATTTAAGTACTAACCCGAAGGTAGTTCCTAAATTCAGATATCTACGGTTAAAACAGCGACTTTCGTCCCGTTTTCAATTCACAGATAAATCTCAATTGAAGTCAGTATCCTGTTCAAAACAGATTCTGAACATCAATATATATTTTTATGTACCACACTAAGTATCTAAAATCCAATTTTAATACTTGCTGTGAACATAATTATGACAAACATATTTGAAGTAAGAGCCTTGCTCGTCTTCAATTCCTTCTTAGGATATTCATTTTATCTTCCAAAAGATTATAATGATTTTGCCTTGCCATTTCAATATTCCAGTAGCCTTTGGCCAAGCCTCGGGTTTCTAGAATATCGAAGTAGGTGTGTGCACAACGCCTATTGCAAAGTTTGACTTTGTCTCCTTGAGAAAATCATTAATTCTCCAAGAATTATTTATTGCAATTTAGTACTTCTAAAATCAAAGTATAACGGATTAAGCACTATAATTATCATTATATGAATATTCCAAAATTCATATTCCACTTATTACTTAACTCCGGGCTTTAGGCATAATTCATTATTTTTCCAGGACCATCCTGAAATTTATCCCAATTTGAAAAATAAAAACGTTTAAATACATTTTCGCCAGGATTATGTCTTAACATAATCTTTCATTTTATATCTTGATTCTAATAGTCCAACTATATAATCAACGATTTGTGGTACTATTTATTATAATGATTATAATAGTCCAACTATATAATCAAATATAATCTAAATTAATTAACCTCAATTACATTGATTACTATAGTCCAACTATAAAATCAACTGTAAACTGAAATTAATTAATTCAAATATATTGATTAATATAATCCAATTATATATAATCAAATATAATACAGTCCAACTGTTTATTAAAACAACAATTTAAATATTAGTCCAACTAACATTTAATTAACGACGAAATAATTATTATGAGCGCGTATGGCGAGTTATTGAACGAGTATTGCAAATTCAATTCTTGCCTCCCACTATTTTTCGGCGAGCCTCTAACCCTCTGTCGAGAGTACTCGGGAAACCGTGTTTCCTAGTGGGCTAGGATCCCGTTAAATATCACACAATCTTGACTTTGGCCAACAAATTGTATGATAATTAACTAGGTAGATCTCGAAGATCAATTGGATCCCATCCAATTCCTAGATCCAGTAGGCGGATATCCAAATCCTAAACATATATCTTATATATGCCAATACATCCAATGTATTACCTAACTTTTTCCTCTGAATCAACTAAGCCTTGGCTTTGGCACAACAAACCTAGTGATCCCAGTCAAGTGTGACCCATTGACCATGGAAAGCTTCGTAATCAATGTCGATGGACAAGAAGTGGTCTTGACTTTGGCCAACAAACCACAACTTGGACAAGACACCGATATGGAACAAAGCTCTCGTGATTCAAACACATCTTCGACGGACAAAGGGCTTGACTTTGGCCAACAACCCAATGCCAATCTCGGATCTTGAGTGAGAATCACTCAATGGAAGGAAAAACACTTGATATTGAGCGAGGGTTTTTCGCGTGCAATTGGCTACCAATTTATTATCTTTGTTAAGGTCTCATCATCATACACCCTTAAACATGCATTCTAAACACATAATAAAGCGCATATGAAATAAAATAATAATGATATGCGGATGGATACTTTACATTGATCCTAGATCAAATCTCTCATTTTCTCTCTCCAAAGCTAGCACATGTATTTACTTCTACCCGTTACACTACACTTCTAAAGAAACCTCATTTACATTGAGGGGATAGGTGAGAAGAGAATGAGAAGAGAATACAAAGAAATAAGAGTGATAAGGCTGGACACGCAGGTCCAATTAATAAATCAAATTTATTACAATTTCCAAAATTGTCCCACCCGACTAATATCCATCCGATATACATTATTCATGCATCGCAACCATGTATTCATACAAGCATGTTATCAATCAATCTAATCCAATTAATTAATCTGATAATTAGTGATCATCCAATGTTCAAACAACGATTTGATTTTTGCTCGAGTCAAACTCGTTTTGCGAATAAGTACTCAAAGTACGAATTCTTGAATTAAATTAAACTACATAATTAAATCCAATTTAATACGCATTTAATTCTAATTCACTATTTAATTCCAAATTAAATATTACACTTTTATTAACGAACCTTTACGACTTAAATTCCAAATTTAATCGCAACGGGTCTCAAAGCCCGATTAACATCTAATGTTTATTTAATTAAAGTCCAATGGGCTTTTAATTAATTTCTATAAGGCGTGGACTTTTGGTCAACTCGGGTCAAACCGAACAACCAAAATCCAATCCGGGAGTTACCCCATAAGCCTTTAAATTAATTTTGGCCCATTAGGCCCAATTAAATAATTAAGGTCCATTAAGTCATAATTGGACCTTTGGATTCGGTTTTGGGCCAATTGGATCCAACCAATTTTGCCTAAACCCAACTTTGTTACAACAAAGCCCAAAAGCCCAATTACAACCTAACAAGCCCAATTTCCAAAATCAAGCCCAAATTAATTAACTTATAAAATTCAAATTTCACAATTAATAACCTAAGTGTAATACACAATCAATACCCAATTAACATTTCTAAAACATCAATTAGCCTAATTAATCATGCACTTTAACATTAAATAATAGGTCCAACACAATTTATTAAAATCAAACCCAATTTACATGCTTCAAGTCTCGGCAATTAGGGGTTTTTTCAATCGATTCGGTTTCAATCCATTGAATCCACAATCATATTTCCCAAATCAATTCAACTCATCCAATGAATTAAAACAAAAAATCACAATGAATTTCAATCCAATTGAATTCGGCCAAGCCACTTTATAAAGGGAAAATGTTCCAAATCAAAATTCAATCAATTGAACTTCAAAACAACATTACCCAATTGTTTTAAGTCATCCAATGATCAAACAAACAAAATTACCAAGACATTAGGGTTATCCAATTTCGGCCATGCCTCCAATTTGGGGAAAATTGATCAAATCCAATTTCTTGAAATTGACCACACACAATCTCAATAAAACATTACTTTTAAGCATACTTAACATCCAATTTAATTAAAACATGCTCAAACACATTTACCCAATTTCAAGTTACATGTTCAACCTAAAGAATTGGGAAAATTGATCCAATCCAATTTTTTGAAATTGATCATGCAAATTCAACACAACAATTCACATTAATCAAAATACAAGCATACTTAATCAACAATCAACCAAATCATGCTTCAATTGATTTTACCCAATTTGTCATGCCCAAAATTTAGGGAAAATTGAATCCAATCCAATTTCATGAAATTGATCATGCACAATCTCAATTAAACATCATCCAAGCATGCTTAAACAATCAATTTAACCAAAACAAGTCAAAATCGATTTTGCCCAATTTAAACCCTAACTTTTTCATGCTTGATAATAGCTCAAGATACCATTGTTGAGTTCTAATATAGGTCCCAAAATCATGAAATCAAGCATAAAATTCGCATGAATACACAAAGGAGTAAGGCGGAACATATACTCACATGAACGGTTTGAGATGCGAAGAACAAGATCGTTTTCGCCTCCTCCAAGCTCGGCAGTGGGCTCCTCATGCAGTGGGCTGCTCGGTTTTGGGTGGTGGTGGTCTCCTCCAAATTCGGCCATTGATGACTCCATTAAAGCTCCAAGCTTTGAGATTCCAAGCTCACAAATTCGTTTCCCTATCACCTATGTATAACCCAAGGTGTGTGCTAGCACTTCTTCTTCTTCATTTTGTTGGTCAAACCAGAAAAAAGATGAAGAAATCGGTCTGAACGTGAGAAGGAGAGAGACGAGTTTGGCTCCAAAAAGAACCAAAAACCGTATGCAGCCAAATGGGAGAGGGAGAGAAAAATAAAGTTTTGATTTTCTTATTATTATTTACCAAGTAAAAAAAAATAAAAGATATACAAAACTTTTTATTCAAAAGTCAAAAGCAAAAAAACAAAAAGCTTTCAATCAATGCTTTTCACCTTTTACCATCACTTTACTATTCACAACTCACATCACTTTAATAAAGTGACAACATGTCATGTCACATCACTCAAAGTGACAAGTGATTTGACAATTGATGTGACTAGCGATTTGACGCTTGACGTGACTTGCGTGCCGCACTCGAATTCGAAATGCGAATGCGCTCGCAAACACGCTCGGGCTCGGGTTCGCTAATTCCAAATTAACGAATTTCCGTGCGTCGTAATTAAATGATTACGCCTAGCGAAATCACTATTCACGTCGCTAACGAATAAATTAATTCGTTCGCCCGAATTAAAATCTAATTTTAATTCCGCGTCGAAATCCAATTTCTAAATATATCAAATATATTATTTTATCGATTAATTCCAAATTAATCGTTCTCTCTCTTTAATTAATATTTTATCCCAGATAAAATATCTCCGCAGTTAATCCCAGATTAATTTTCTCTCTCTTCTAATTAATCCCAGATTAATAAGTGCGAGTTATACGTCATCGGTGAATCTTCAGGAAGCGACCCATGAGATCTCCGGATATGTTGGCAGTAAATACGGTCGTCGGACTATCCGAACACGTAAGTACCTCGTACTACGTTTATACCGATTTACAAGACAAGGTTGGCTTCTAGCAAAGCGCCATGCCTACCCAATTCTCCAGAAATATTCTTACAGGAATATATAGATCTGTATCAAGCGTAGTATACCGTAGTATTGCGTATATCAGCCCAGTATCGGATAGTCACGTGCTAGGGCTGGGGCTGGATAAGTGTCTGCCCCGTCCGAAGCACATGTCGGATGTCTGGTAACTAGTCTCTATATCGGATATACATGACCTTGTCATAATATCCCGATGGCCGGCCAGCACTTAAGAGCACTAATACCGTATCCTGCGTGACATCATCTCCACTATGACTGGAGTGATACTTCCGTCTTGACATCACACCCAATACACTACGACTCTCTGATAACCCAGAAGTGGTGTACGCAGAACCGGAAGTTAAAGCCCTGTACCACCAAGACCAAAGTCTACCGATTATCGCAAGTATTAGCGATGTAAGTCTCAGGTTAAGACTATACACACCTACCTTGATTTCGGCCTCCCATAGACACATAGTCATAATACCAATGGGATTCCGAGGGGTCTATCCAGAGCGAAGCTGTTTCCCGTACCATCGGTGAAACACGACCTCCTATCGCACTTGCATAAGTATCCGATACTTATATATATGAGAACTATGCCGTTGTGCCCTCACAACGCACACAAGTGCAATACTAGCCTATTCCGCATTATCGATGTCCAGTCTCGATAATACTCCGGCTAGGGATATTTAATGATTAAACCTTCGGGGACTGATACTGTCTCATATCATTCTCAGTCCAGGAACTAATCATAGGGACCTCTCTTCATTTATATATCTATGGTGATCTAATCACAAATGATGAGAGTGCAATTTCCTTGTCACATAGTTAATTTGCTACAACAACACAATGATCTGTGCAAATAGTGACGCTATGGGTCATTTTGTCCAACACAAGAATGGTCTAACGATAATGATGGGTACATCTTTGTCTTCCTCCATGTCAAGGACAATAAAATCTACAGGGAAAATGAATTTGTGACTTTGACCAACCCATCGTCCATTACACCTCCTCAAGACAGAAATGGAGCGATCTATCAGCAAGTTGTAGGTAACTAGGTGGGATTTGCTTCTCCCAATCTATTAGTTTCGAAATAGACAAAGGCATCAAGTTATACTCGCACCTAAAATCACACAAAGACCTATTACTGAAGTAATGTTCTCCCATGGTGCACGGGGATGGTGAAACTACTAGGACTTTCAACTTTGGGGGGGAGCTTCCTCTAAATGATGGCACTGCATGCTTCTGTCAATGCTACTGTCTCGTAATCTCCAATCTTCATTTTCGTGATAGAATATCTTTCATGAATTTGACATAGTTGGGCATTTATTCCAACGCTTCTGCAAATGGATGTTGATATGCAGCTTTTTGAAAATCTACAGAATCGAGCAACTGCTTGTCCATTTTAGTTTCTGAAGACACTGTGGAAAGGGGAGGTGGGGTGGGATGAATCTTTCTCGAAATTTTCTTTGCTTCTTTTTCCTCCATCCATGAATCTGTTTCGCGGCTTTCTTTCAAACTTCTTCAGTGGATTCCTTGACTCTAACATATTTGTTGATTTCAGTACCACTTTGTTAGGGATATGCCCTATACCCAAATTTTGGATGGGCTATATGTACATGTATTTGTAATATTTAAATTAATTAATAAAAAATGACAATATTTATTATACGTGTCTTACATAACTTATATGAATCGTCAACACTGTAAAAAAGCCCTTGGAGTAAGTAAGACGATGGCTTCCACGCCTTATGAGAATCATTACTCTTAAATGTTCATATTCATAGTTTTGTGAATAATCTCGGCGTTCACACAAAGCGGAGAGACTAGCATGATGATATGATTCGCCCTTAAGTGGGGTAGCCGATCTCATAGGCTACTAGCGGAGATCCGTCCGCTTGGTGTATCACATGGATGCATGAGTTACTCGTGTCCATCGAACTGACCACCGAAAGTTTTCATATGGAGTGTTTATCCCATGTGTTTATGAGAACTTTCATGTATCAATTATATGACTAGTCCTTTGACTTGAGGTCTTTACAATCTTATGTGTGGATCAAATTACTTGACATTCTCCTTCCCTATTCAAAGATCTGGTCATAAGGGTATGATTGGGTCATTTGTTAAAACACATGAAGTTTGTAAAGATACAACAGAGAATCGCCACTCTCTCGGATAATATTTTCTTATAAGAGTAGTATTCCAGTTCGCGGGTTGATATGTGTGATCAGTGCTTGAGACTGTGGCCACAATGGAAGAATCATGTGAGATTCTTAGGTTAGCACGATTCATGACACTATCAACATCATACCTTTGACCATATGGGTAGAAACTTTCTGTACCCTAGGTCAATAGGTGGGGATAGAGTGAGGTGATGGACTGTATCATATGTAAATCGCATACATAATGGGTATATATATCTTTTCTTCTCATTTGGGGGCCTTGGCATGTTGCTAGATGTCAACCTTGGTCATTGAAATCAAACGACCATATGATCGGAGGATAATTTATGTTCGATTAAATTATCACGATTCATTTCATGTCCAACTTGAGGGGAACCCAAAAGGTCACACACAACAAAGTTGAAATCAATGGTTAACAGTGCACAATACAAATATAATAGCATATATGATTGCTGTAGGAATTGTTCATAAATGGTTCAATGTGTTTAATTATTGAACAGATCATTTATGAGGTTCCATACTTAGGGATTGGTTAATGACGATAGGGGCACCTTTGGGAATTGGAATAAAAAAAATTATATCCACGTGAATAGTAATGTGAAATAAAAAAAAAAAATTTATTTGTTTTGAATTCTAATTCGGCCCAACTCTTATTAGGGTTTTATAATCTCATTAAACCACTAAATTAAGATCCAATTGCTAAGACTAAATTAGCTTTTATCCCACATCGGATTCTTAATTAATTTCGTTGTCTTTAGAGCACTTATAAACCCAAAGAATTCTTTACAAATAGCTACACCAAAACCTTTCATATCTTGGGTTTTATATAAGTGAGCAACTCTAAAGTTTAAGAGTAAGCCACTGATTTTGAGGATCATTAAGTCTAATTGACTAGAGGAACCTCGAGTGAAAAGTTTTGAGGTATTTGCCTAGGCTAGCACCAATGGCAAAATACTTGTGCACTCAAAGCGTAGTCTTACCGTTGAGTTTTGGCTTTGGTGTGTGCATCTTTGGAGGCCACACACTTGGGTGGCTCTTTAGAACGTGGAAGAACTTGCTGAGTTCGAGAAAAGCTTGTAGATTGAAGGAGGACTGGAGGAGTCTTCGGTTCAAGTAAGTCTTTTTCTTTCTTTATTTTAATTAGAGTTCTTATGATAGTTAGGATGTTTAGGTTTATGTTCTTTGCATGTTTTATGAGTTTTTATGCTTAGAATATATAGTAACATGCCTAGGCTTGTAGAATAATAAAAAAAAAGGGTATGGGCAAAGGGGAAGCGACATAATAATTTTGATTTTCCGTTGTGCACTCGCGGCCGCTTCCCAACAGTGGTATCAGCGCGCCGTTTTTGTTATAATTATTTCTCTCTCATTTGACCTTGAAATTGGGTGTTTAAAAGTTCGTTGGAAGCTAAGACCCTGAACTTATTTTAGATACAAGTTTTACATGATTTGGTTAAGATTTGAATTGTGAAATTGTATTTAAGTTCACACGTCTACAGAAAAACATGAATAGTAAATTATTTGAATAAAATAAAATGCAATATCATAATTAAATATTAATCAAAGTTATTTAATGCCTAAAATAATTCCAACATATTAAAACTCATATGCTTTATGATTCTTTGTATGATTAGAATTGGCATGATTATTTTAGGGTGCAAGCATCTAGAGACTTTCTAAGAAATAGAGAGTGTATTGTTTATCCCTTAGCTAAGTAATTATTCCGCGATGAACTTAGAGATTTATTACCTTTAAGGCTAATAATTATAAATCACTTGTTTATAATAAAAGACATTAAAAAGATACAAGTGGGTTGGGACCAAGGGTTAATAAAACTTTCCAAACTAAAGTTAATTTAACCAAAGGTATTACTAGAGTTAGATAATGATTTGGTGTCTTCCTTCACTCACTACTTTTTATAGCCAAAAGTGTTGGACAATTATGACCCATAGTGTCACTATTTGTACATATCATGGTGTTGTCGTACAAATTAACTATGTGACAAAGGAAATTGCTCTCTTATCATTTGTGATTAGATCACCTAGATGTATAAATGATAGGAGGTCCCTATGATTAGTTCCTGGATTGAGATGATATGAGACAGTATCAGTCCTCAAAGGATTAATCATTAAATATCCTTAGTTGTAGTATTATCGAGACTGGACATCGATAATGCGGAATAGACTAGTATTACATTTGTGCGTGTTATATGAGATCATAACGGCATAGTTCTCATATATTTGGGTATAGGATACTCATGCAAGTGTAATAGGAGGTTGTGTTTTACCGATGGTACGGAAAACAGCTTCGCTCTGGATAGACCCCTCGGAATTCCATTGGTAGTATGACTATATGTCTATGGAAGTCCGAAATCAGGGTAGGTGTATTTGGTCTTAACCTAAGACTTGCACCGCTAATACTTACGACAATCGGTATGCTTTAGTTTTGGTCGTCCAGGGCTTTAACAGGTTCTGTGTACGCTTCTGCTGGGTATATCGAGAATCGCAGTGTATTGGGTGTGATGTCAAGACAGAAGTATCACTCCAGTCATAGTGGAGATGATGTCACGTAGGATACGGTACTAGTGCTCTTAAATACTGCAGTCATCGGGATATTATGACTAGGTCATGTATGTTCGATCATAGAGACAAGTTACCAGACATCCGACATGTGCTTCGTACGGGGCAGACACATTCCAGACCTAGGCCTAGCAAGTGACAATTCGATACTGGATCGACATACGCAATACTACGTATACTACGCCTGACATAGATTATATATTCCAGTAAGAATATTTCTGGAGAATTAGGTAGGCACGGTGCTTTGCTAGAAGCCAACCATGTATGTAAATAGGTAAGCACGTGGTACGAGGTATGCACGTATTCGGATAATCCGATGACCGTATTTACTGCCAACATATCCAGGGATCTCTTGGGTCGCTTCCAAAGATTCCCGATGACAGTTGATTTAATTAGAATTAATCTGGGATTAATTAAGAGAGATAATTAATCTGGGATTAATTAAGAGAGAGAAAATTAATCTGGGATTGATTGAGGTTATATTAATCTGGGATTAAATGTGTTCGGAGAGAGAGAGAACGCGATTAAATTGGAATTAATCGGTAAAATAAATTTAATAGTTAAATTTGATTTTCTATTTAATTTATTCGTATGGGCTAAAATTAATATATCGGATATGGTTAATATGAATTGAATTTCATTACGAAATAAAAGTTGGACTTTAATGCGAAACGAGCGAATTATTTAGAATTAATTCGTAGACGACATTCGTAATATATTTGCGAGGCATCGTATTTAATTAATTAGATTAATTATTAGCGACGAAAAGTTTGTTTAATCGGATTAAACGGAACCGAGCCGCGGCAAATGTTCGTAGAGACATTTGAATTTTGAATTCAAATATGGGGCCCACTTCACATTGGTAGTGGGAGGGTAGTTGGGCATTTATGCCAAGCCACCCACCATCCAACTACCTTGGAATGGTTTGGGGAAAACCATTTACCCAACTACCTTGTTTAGTTATAAAAGGGTAAAAATTGGTTGTACCTAAGAACTCTCTCTCTCTCTTCACTTTTGTATGCATCACACTTGACACTTGAACAAAATGAAACCTTAATATCCTCTCAAAGTGGCGTGAGCTTCTCCATCTCTTCCTTTGATTTTTGTTGCAATTTCAAAGGAGCTAGCACTTCACAAATCAACAAGGTGATAGGGAGGGAAAACAACTTCAAAAGCTTAGAATCAACAAAGGAAGGATCTTGGAGATCTTCAACTCAAAGCTTGGAATCAACAAAGGAAGCATCTTGGATCTTGGATCTCTTCTCAAAATTTTTAAAGCACAAATCCATTCAATGTAAGTAATTCCGCAACTTATTTTGAATTTATGAACATGTTTTAATGCTTATTAGAATTTACATGTTCTAGGAATACTAACAATGGTATCAGAGCCAATTTAAGCATGAAAATTTTAGGGTTCATGAGACTAAATTTTGGGGCTTTATGTTTGACCATGATTCTTTCAAATTGATGCTTTGAAGCATGCTTAGAATATGTTAACTTAGATTGTGCATGATTAGATTTGAAACAAATCAAAAGAATCAAAAATTAAAATTTTGTTAGCATGGCCGAAAATTACAGTGAATAGTACTGCAGTGTTTTGATTTTTTTAACATGAAATGATGTGTTTAAATGCATGTTTAAATGTTGATTGTTGGTTTGATTGGATTAGAATCAAAGTCAATAATGTTTATGTTATAATCAAAGAGCATGTTGAGCATGAAATGATGATTTTAGGATTCAATTTGTGTTGAGCATGAAATGATTTATTTTGGCTTCTTTCAATTTGTGTGAGCATGATTAATTAAGTTAATTGGTATTTTGGAAATATTGAGTTTAATTAATTAATTATGGCTAATACACTTAATTAAGTAAGTAATTGTGATATTTGGAATATTATAATTATGTTAATAAGCCTTTAATTATGAATGGGCTAAAAGTGTGTATTTGGGCTTAATGGCTTGTTTTGACTAAGTTTGGTTTTGGACTTTGGGATTGGATCCAATTGGGCCCAAAAACCAATTCCATAAAGTCCAAAACATCACTTGGCCTTTAAAGAATTTAATTGGGCCTAATGGGCTTAAATTAATTTGTAGACAATAGGGTGATTCCTATTGGGCCTTGGCATTTTGGGTTTGAACCCATTATGGCCAAAGCCCATGCCTTAAGAATTAATTAAAAGCCCATTAGACTTTAATGAAATGACATTAGATGTTATTGGGCCTTTGGACACCATTAAGATTGGATTTGGAAATCCAAGTCTTAAGGCTTATAAGTAAGTGTAAATATTTAATTTGGAATTAAATTTGGAATTAGTATTGAATACAAAATAAATGGGATTTAAAAGTTGTAGTTCGATATAATTCAAGAATACTTACTTTGAGTATGTATTCTTAAACAAGTTTGACTCACGCAAATCAAATCGTTGTATGAACATTGTATGGTCATTAATTCCAAAGATTGATTAATTGGATTAGATTGATTGAATAACATGATTTGTATGAATACATGAATGTATTGCATGAATAATGCATATCGGATGGATATTAGAAGGGCGAGGGCAATTTTGGAAATTGTAATAAATTTAGAATTTATTTAAATTGGACCTGCGTGTCCAGCCTTTTATCTCATTTCTCATTGTTATTTCTCTTCTCACCAATTCCCCTAAATGTAAATGAGGTTTCTTTATTGTATTTTGTAATTGGGTAGAAGTTAGAATAAGAATAGTTCTAGCCGGGGGGAGGGGAGGAAATGAAGGTGAGTGATTTGTTCTAGGAACAATTTATGACATATCCATCCGTATATCATTATTAATTTATTATTATACGCGCTTTATTATGTATTTAGAATGCATGTTTAATGGTGTATGATGATGAGACCTTAAACAAAGATAATAAATTGGTTGTGCCAATTTGCACGCGAAAAACCCTCACAAACATATTAAGCGTTTTTCCTTCCGTTAGTGAGTGATTCTTACTCAAGATCGAAAGTTGGCATTGGTTTGTTGGCCAAAGTCAGTCAAGACCTTGTCAATTACGGATGTGTGTTTGAATCATGAGAGTTTTGTTCCATATCGGGTTTGTCTGTCCAAGTCGTGATTTGTTGGCCAAAGTCAAGATCACTTCTTTGTCCATCGACATTGATTACGAAGCTTTCCATGTCAATGGGTTCCGCTTAAACTGAGATCATTAAGTTTGTTGTGCCAAGCCAAGGCTTAGTTGATTCAGACGAAAAATGTAGGTAATATATTTGATATATATTGGCATATATAAGATACATGTTTCGGACTTGGATGTCCACCTA
>SKCR01007138.1:0-24531 GCA_019454045.1 Zanthoxylum bungeanum
CTTGGGTACATTGGAAGAAATTTTTATCGTACTATCTTGGGCGAATCTGAACATACACCAGAAACCAATTGGGCTGTACAATGTGATGGATTTTTATGATTTTCTTTGTGTGTTCTTGATGATGCCCGAAGAAATGGATTCATATCAAAACCTTTAAAAGAAATCATATTTACTGCCAGAACTGCTTCAGATCTAATTGACCAACTCATAGCCTATGAACCACAAGTTGACCCTATCATTTCAAAGATAAATTGGTCTGGGGACGATCGTGGTAAGAGACGTCGGGTTAATCTGGATCTTAACCTTTAAATTCCTGTAGAATTTCAGTTAACCAGGTATTATCGTCTAAACTCTTCTTCTACTGTTTAAGACATTAGGGACAATGTCTCATTTAGGTTTGGGGGAGGGAATTAGTTGATTATATACCTTGTTTTTAGTTTGTATGTTGTATTTTGCATTTTTATTTTGACTAAAAAGTGAAATTGGTAAAAGATAGCCGAGTAAGGAATTTTCCGCTCCTGAGACGTATCTCAAACCTATTTCAAAACAAGTTAATTATTTTGTTTATTTCCTTTTGAATTATTTAATTTGTGAATTCTCCTTACACTGACTAAAATGGATCTTCATATGTTCAGTTGACAGGTATTATGAACTAATGGATGGAAACATACGGACATGAGCTAAAATTGAAAAGTTTGTAATATTCCGTGCTATAGTTTAATTGGAGGAAGCATCTCTAAATAATGATGGAGTAAAAAAAAAAAATGTCTGAGATCCGAGTTATTAAGTCTGTAAGGGTGTGTTTTAATACCTAGTGCCCTAAAACCAACTGGTTTGGGAGTCATTGGCCCAAAGCTCGTTACATGGATCGAAGATGCTGCAAATATATATATATATATATCTGAAGTCTGAGTAATTAAGTTCGTAGGGGTGTCTTAACACCTGGTGCCCTAAAGCCAACTGGTTTGGGGAGCCACCGACCCAAAGCTCGCTACATAGACGGAAGGTATTGTATAAAAATAAAAAATAGAGAAAAATCAAGAAAAAAAATCAGAAAAATCAGAAAATTATTCCATTGTTACAAAAAGGTGTGAAATCTGATAGAACTTTAGGACAAAAATATTACTCTCTTATCAACTGCACTTATGACTGTTGTGGGCAAAAATGAGTTGATTAATATTTTGTTAGCTTGTATATGGAGAATGGTAAAAATAATCGGAGAATTTACTTATCGGTAATTTAAAAAGAAACAAAACAACTGTAACTTGGAGTAGAATTTTCACCTGATTAGTCACTAACTTTCTTTATTCTCTTTTCGCTTGTCTTTTTGCTTTTGTGTGCATTAGTTTTAATACTTTTTTTACTTTTGTAAAATGTTTGTGGGTATCATTGCTGTAAACCTCACGAGACTACAACTCGTCCACTAGGGACACCTAGGGTTTAATGGCTTGTTGCATATGCTAAATGCAACCGTGATCCCTACGAAAGTGGCTTAGTTAAATTTTATTATGTTATTTTATTTTGTATTTTGCTCGAGGACTAGCAAAATGTTAGGTTTGGGGGGTGTGATGAGTGGTTTTATATCACTATTTCCCACTCATTAACTTAATATTTTGTATAGTTTCTTGAGTTTTGTGAATGTTTTGATGGTTTTATTGTTATTTTGCAGATAAATAAAGTTTGGACAGCACTGGAGGCAATTGGTGCAAAACCGGACAAAAAATGCGTCAACAGGGATATTTTAGTCTTTTGCGCGTCGCGATGCTGGAACACTGCGCGCCGCGACGCCCAGCGTGAGCCGAATCTGCTAACGTGCGCCAGGTCAACGGTCAACCATTTGAAGAAGTTTGACTTTGCTAAAATGCGCCGTGCCACGTGTCACCATCACAGCCGATATGCTAACATGCGCCGTACCACGTGTCATCATCATATGCTGCCGACACTCAGACTTGACACGTGTCGCCTCGTCATCAGCCACATCATCGGTCAACAAGTCAACCTTGCCACGTGTCATGCCACATCATCGTCCATGTCAGCAGGTCAACCGAGTCAACTTGCCACGACAAGCCTCAGCCAATCACAAACTTGACACGTGTCGCCACGTGTCGCATCCTATTGTGCCGACAAGTGAACAGTCAGCTGCCACGCCACGTCATGCCACGTCATCGCCACATCAGCATGACGTCATCAATGACGTCATCACAATAATTGAGAATTAGCCGCCTTGACACGTGTCCCGTGAACAGTCAGCCGCCTTGCTACGTGTCGCCTTCTCATCGTGCCACGTCGACAAATCCAGCGTCGCGACGCTGAGGTGAATGGCGTCGCGACGCTGGAACAGTGAAAAATTTTCCTATAAATAGAGCGCGAAATTTCAGTTTTCAGGACACCATTCCCTCTCTCTTATTTGATGTAAATAGGGAATTCTTCTATCTCTAAGTTTCGTTTTTAATTTTTAGTTTTTACTTTTGTAATAATTTTAATTACTTTTTGTAATAATAGTAATCTACTTTCTTATTTACAGTTTTTACTATTCACTATGCGGAGGTAACTTCATTATGCTAGGGTGAAAGGTAATTATTTTACTATTGCTATTTAGATTAATCTCCCTTAAAAAATAATAATTTACTATTTAAAATTCTGATTAATAAAGGAAACTGCTATATTGGTCGGTTGGCAATTCAATTTAATCTGGTTTAAACCTGACTAATCAAGGAAACCGCTATATTGGTCGGTTGGTAAATTTATTTTGGTACCGCCTTTATGGCTGGATTATGGACAAATATTACCACCTATATGGCTGGTTGGACTTAATTTGACTTAATCAGAATACCGCCAGATTGGTCGGTTGGTCAAATATTATCACAAGTTTATATATTATTTTATGGGAGATATCTAAATTAGTAATAGTAAAAGTAATTCCTTTTGCCTTAGCATTTTATTTCATTTGTAATTTTATTTTCAGCATTTTACTTATCGCAATTACTTTTCAGCATTTTCATTTTATGTCTTTTAAGTTTTTACAAGCCCTAGCTATGTGTCATAACTAAGTTAGTAATCTAGGGTTGTGATGAAATCCAATATCACCGGTTTATAAGGGTTAAATTATAATTTGGGTAATATAAAGATTTATTTATTGAGTCTTAATCTTAATGCTTTTTATTAACTGGCTACTAATAAATTGATAAGGTAAACTTAAAATGAACTAGACATATGGATTTTAGGTTTAAGACCTCAGACTCAATAACCCACGATCTTCCTTGAGGATAGATAACCCTTTAATAGATTTCCTTACAGGATAGGAATATACCTGTTGGGCGGGGGTAGCCATAATTGGAACTTAATATTAATGAATCCAGTTAATTTGATTGACATAGACATATGGTTTAATTAGGTTAAATTGGATATTTGTAATTGACCATCGGAAGAGGCTTTTACATAATTTAGTGTTCCAGGTTAATAAATCAATATTTTACCCAATTATAAGATAACAACTTCATCTTTAAATAATATTGGAATAAATCACAACCCTAGATAGTTTTAATATTGAATTTTCTCAAAATATCTTTTCAACCAATTTTAGTTACTTGCTTTTAAATTTAGAATCGTCGCTATTTCAAATCAATCAAACAACCTGTCAGATATTAGTAATCATTTGACCTCATAAAAATTAATAGATAAGATTTTAAGTCCTCGTGGGATCGATACTTTTTATACTACTTGAACGATATGTACGCTTGCGTTATACGTGTGTGTTTACGCCGGTCAGCTGCGCTCCTATATGTATGGATCATTCACGAAGTATATGCGATCAAAACATGCAAATCTCTTGGAATTGACAAAACTCAATCACAATTGCCGAGGTATGGTCAATCTTCCCATTCTCAATTATTTTAATATAGTAATTTTAAAAATAAAGAGAAATGACAAAAAAAGGTAAGAGAACTATATGAACTTTGATTTCTCCATACCCCAAAGGATATGTAGGCATCTTAATTTTTTTTTAAAAAAAAAAAATTTAAGTTAAAGTTCTTTTAGTTTATTTAATTTTTTCAAATTAAAACTAATTGAAATCAAATTAACCCTTTTAATTTATTTTTAAGACATTTTTTTTTTTAGTTTTATGTGAACTCTATGTGTGTTGTAGGATGTGTACTCTGAAATATATATATATATTAATGGAGATGAATTTATCTTATTATACAATTTAATTGAATACTATGAAATTTTAATATTTACAATAAACTATAATATTAATTAATTAAATCTACCATATTTTATTAGTTACTGTTGATGGTGTTTTCAGGCACTATGTTATTTAAGCAGCACGGCAGGGGTAAAAGGGTAATTCACTTCTTGATCGAAATCATTAAATACCGACCCGACCACATAAGCGTTATAAAACCAACAGTAAGAGACCGAATGCTTGGTGATAAGTGACCGACCACTTGAGTTCGGGTAACCGGGAATTATCAGATCGGTGGCAGCATTCCCGATTCAAAGGACTATTATGACCGACCTCATGAAGACCGAGCATATGACAAGACGTACTCCAGAAGATAAGACGTCATATTTCTACAAGGAAATGGGATAAGTTATCATATTTTCATAAAGAGAACTGATGAGTCAGTATCCTAAAAGGATAAAAGAAGTGAAGGTAGTTTTAAAAGTAGGAATCCTGATAGGAAAATGAAATCATCTCCAACTGGGAATTCTTGTACAAATAGGAATCTGATTTCTCTACTATTATAAATAGGGGGTAGAGTATGCATAATGGGGAGGAATGATAAAAAAGAATCATTAAGATCAGACTTGTAAAAACAAGAAGCATAGTTGAGAAGCGTTTTTTGAGTAATAAAAGTATCATCCTTTTTGCGCCCGTAGACGTAGGTCGGACCAAGATCCGCCGAACCACGTTAATTCTCTTTGTCGATTGGTGTATTTGTCTGTCTTTTGCTAAATTTGCTTTTGGTTTCGCCTTAACCGAACAAATTCACTATTGAGGGAGGATTGTCTCATGAGTAATATTCTCATATTGCCCTGAGACCAAAATCAGCCGTCAACAGTTGGCGCCGTCTGTGGGGAACTCAACAAAAAGCGGCTCACGTAGTAAGACGATGGCAAAAGATGGAAATAACCTATGGACAGGGAGAGAGAAACCAGTGTACAAATTCATATTAAATTCTTCAAATAATGAACACATAATCTGCAACAAAACCTCTTGATAGCCAGTGAAAGAAGGATCTGCATCATTGTGGTTCTCATCAACACGTGGTTGGTCATCATGATCAAAATCATTGATCCAACAATCATCAAATTCAACATCATCAGACTCGACTTCATTATTATACACAGCTTCAACTTGGTCTATCGATTTCTAAAAAAAAAATGACATCCCCTTCCCGGGTACTTCCCGAGAATCAAAGAGCACCTGACATCCAGCATACACTCCAAGATTATTCAACAAGAGCCCATTGGCTCCACCTTCATCAAACTGAGCAGATATTCGATGGTAGAGGGGATCAACTGCAAATGCAACATCAATTTTCTTCACATTAAGACACTCAAAAGATGATTTCAGTATTGATAAAGCACCTTGTATGCCTCTGAATGCACTAAATCGACTCTTAAAGAGTAAATCTTAACTTCTGCTTCGAGAGTGTAACTTGCTTTTTGGAAATTGGTCTCCACATCATTCTCTTCTGCAACCTTGATTTGAGAATGCACGGAAGTTGTGTAACAGAAGATTACGACACAACACGTGGAGATGCAGAAGCTTGCGACAGAGAATCAAAGGCTTGCTACTACCCATGGAGCCTTGAAGACAAGAACTCGCTGCTATACAGCATGAGTTGAAGATATTTGCATGGCCAACAATGCAGCAAGAAGAAAATCATGGGCATATTCACAGACCCAGTTGGCAAAATCCACCTAAACCTTCTGAAAAACCAGACGCAGTCGAGAGATTACTTCAAGTTGACGGATTTTTTTAAGGAAGTCGACGACGAGGGCTTACAATAGAGCATCTCTTTATTATTCTCTGTTTTCATCTGTTTTTTCAGCATCCTCTGCCAAAACGGCCTCGTTTTTGGAGACTTTTGCATCTTTAAATTTGGTGAGAACATCAAGGATAGTTGGATACGGGATGTTAATTTTAGATCCCACACTGCACTTTTGGTTTAAATTCGTGTCAAAATTGTTTCCGAAGCAAGATCCGATTGCTACATTGAATGAGATGGCAATGGGGCAGACAATTTATGGACTTGTTATGACAGTCGTGTTCTTATCGGTGAATGCAAGTTTACAAACACGTAGAACAAACAAGATACAGGCTCGGGGCTGGATTTCGTTCCACCGAGGCCACTTAGTTATTCGACTCGGGGTCGGGTTACGTCCCACCGAGTCTACCTCTTTGGACTGGGGACGTAACATTCCCTCAGGTCCAAATGCCTTTCTCAGCTCGGGGTCGAGGTACGTCCCACCGAGTCAGCCCTTCGGACTGGAGACGTAACATTCCCTCACAGCCAAGTACCTCTTTCAGCTCGGGGTCGGGTTACGTCCCACCGAGTCATGCATATTGGTCTGGGAACGAGACATTCCCCCAGAGCCAAGTATCTCTTTCAACTCGGGGTAGGGTTAATTCCCACCGAGTCATGCTCATTGGTCTGGGGACGGGACATTCCCCCAGAACCAAGTCTCTTTTAGCTCGGGGTCCTCGGAATATTCGGGGACATACCCGATGTAATGGATCCGTGAGAAAGCATAGCACGGGGAGAGACGATGCCCTTGTGACAATTGTTTGCTCTAGTGACACCGGACCTAAGGAGGAATGTGCCCTTAGCATCTCGGACACTCATTGATCCATTCATCATTTGGATCCAAGAGAGGCGCAGCACGGGGAGGCGTTGTGCCCCCGTGGCGTGTGTCTGCTCCAGCGTTGTAAGGAGGAGCCCTCGCACAATACTCAGGCTCCACAGTGACCTGGCGTACAGAGGATGTGCCCTTACCATTTTAAACGCTCTTTGATCCAAATCCTGGTTCATCGGGACACTGAATTGAAAGATTCAGAATTGTGTTTTGGAAACCTCGGACGGGACGCTGTTCTAAGGTATTCGTTCTGTTGTTTACACTTTTTTGATTTTATTTTCCAAAGTTTTGTTTTTATTTTTTCGTCGGTCTGACAAGGGGACGCCCAAGTCAGATTCGATAGGGCTTCAAAGGTGGATACACTTCCCATCTGAATAAGTCTCAAGGATTAACCAGTGCTCGAGGCTGAATTCATTCCGCCGAGGCCACTTGGTTAATCGTCTCGGGGCTGGATTCATTCCGCCGAGGCCACTTGGTTAATTGGCTCGGGCTGGATTCGTTCCGCCAATGCCACTTGATTATTCTGCTTGGGGTTGGATTCATTCCGCCGAGGCCACTTGATTATTCGGCTCGGAGGTGGATTCGTTCCGCCGAGGCCACTTGATTATTCCGCTCGGGGCTGGATTTCGTTCCGCCGAGGCCACTTGATTATTCGACTCGGGGCTGGATTTCGTTCCGCCGAGGCCACTTGATTATTCGACTCGGGGCTGGATTTCGTTCCACCGAGGCCATTTAGTTATTCAACTCGGGGTCGGGGTACGTCCCACTGAGTCAGTCCTTTGGACTGGGGACGTAACATTCCCTCAGGTCCAAGTGCCTTTCTCAGCTCGGGGTCGAGGTACGTCCCACCGAGTCAGCCCTTCGGACTGGAGACGTAACATTCCCCCAGGTCCAAGTGCCTTTCCCAGCTCGGGGTCAGGGTACGTCCCACTGAGTCAGCCCTTCAGACTGGGGACGTAACATTCCCCCAGGTCCAAGTGCCTCTCTTCACTCGGGGTCGTGTTACGTCCCACCGAGTCTACCTCTTTGGACTGGGGACGTAACATTCCCCCAGGTCTAAGTGCCTTTCTCAGCTCGGGATCGGGGTACGTCCCACCGAGTCAGCCCTTCGGACTAGGGACGTAACAGTCCCCCAGGTCCAAGTGCCTCTCTCACTCGGGGTCGGGTTACGTCCCACCGAGTCTACCTCTTTGGACTGGGGACATAATTTCCCTCAGGTCTAAGTGCCTTTCTCAGCTCGGGGTCGGGATACGTCCCACCGAGTCAGCCATTCGGACTGGGGACGTAACATTCCCTCAGGTCCAAGTGCATTTCTCAGCTCGGGGTCAGGGTACGTCCCACCGAGTCAGCTCTTCAGACTGAGGACGTAACATTCCCCCAGGTCCAAGTACCTCTCTTCACTCGGGGTCGGGGTACGTCGCACCGAGTCAGCCCTTCGGACTGGGGACGTAACATTCCCACCGGTCTAAGTGCCTCTCTTCACTCGGGGTCGGGTTACGTCCCACCGAGTCTACCTCTTTGGACTGAGGACGTAACATTCCCCCAAGTCTAAGTGCCTTTCTCAGCTCGGGGTCAGGGTATGTCCCACCGAGTCAGCCCTTCGGAATGAGGACGTAACATTCCCCCAAGTCCAAGTGCCTCTCTTCATTCGGGGTCGAGTTACGTCCCACCGAATCAGCCATTCGGACTGGAGACGTAACATTCCCCCAGGTGTAAGTGCCTCTCTTCATTCAGGGTGAGGTTGCGTCCCACCGAGTCAGTTTTTCGGACTGGGGACGTAACATTCCCCCAGGTCCGAGCATCTCTCACAGCTTGAGACAGGATCACATGCCACCGAGCACATCATCGTTAGCTCAGAGGCAAAATTTTCTCCTCACAATCGAGATTGGATCAGTCATGGGTCAGGACCTCCAAATCTCTGGTACAGATATTACAGAGGAGGAGTCATTTTTAGTTTGGACAACAAGAGGAACTTCATCTCCTGATGGAACGACCCAAGTAAGCAATTTGCTTTGAGGTGGAGAATTGTTCTGAATAGGTTCAGCATCTCCAATAACCGAGGATATGAAGATAGAAACATAAGACTTAATTGATGGCGAAGGCAATTTCTCTGTAATTTCTGGAGCGACCACCAGCAAGGCGATCAACACACCATCTTTATATAGTTCCCGGCACCAACTTGCATACTCGTTGGAACCGAGAACTATGGGACATATGTTGATGGTGTTTTCAGGCACTATGTTATTTAAGCAGCACGACATGGGTAAAAGGGTAATTCCCTTCTTGATCGAAATCATTAAATACCGACCCGACCACATAAGCGCTATAAAACCAAAAGTAAGAGACCAAGTGCTTGGTGATAAGTGACCGACCACTTGAAGACCGAGCATATGACATGACGTACTCCAGAAGATAAGACGTCATATTTCTACATGGAATGGGATAAGTTATCCTATTTTCATAAAGAGAACTGATGAGTCAGTATCCTAAAAAGGATAAAAGAAGTGAAGGTAGTTTTAAAAGTAGTAATCCTGATAGGAAAATGAAACCATCTCCAACTGAGAATTCTTGTACAAATAGGAATCTGATTTCTCTACTATTATAAATAGGGGTAGAGTATGCATAATGGTGAGGAATGATAAAAAAGAATCATTAAGATCAGACTTGTAAAAACAAGAAGCAGAGCTGAGAAGCGTTTTTTGAGTAATAAAAGTATCATCCTTTTTGCGCCCGTGGACGTAGGTCGGACCAAGATCCGCCGAACCACGTTAATTCTCCTTGTCGATTGGCGTATTTGTCTGTCTTTTGCTAAATTTGCTTTTGGTTTCCCCTTAACCGAACAAATTCACTATTGAGGGATGATTGTCTCTGGAGTAATATTCTCATATTGCCTTGAGACCAAAATCAGCCGTCAACAGTTACATTTATCAATATATTTTTATGCACAACCAAGAGTATTTGGATTTTATTGAGTAACATGTCCGATTAAATTTGATGAATGCGGTGCAATATCTTAATAATTAGTTTAAAATCATCTACTTATAACAGTCTCAAATCATTTACCAACCACCAGGATCAGTCTTGGATTAAGGTGGACGAGACACCTATTTATAATTCTTGAATTTTTTTTATTATATCTCTTAAATAACTAATAGATGAAGGTCTCAAAATTTTTATATTATAATAATTTAGGCCTCGACGATCTGAGAGCCATTCGTACCGACAGTTCCAGATTGAAGTCCAAGAAGGTGGTTCATCAGATCATCTGTCAAAAGCTAATGTTGATTCTTCTATTAACCAAGATTTGCATAGGTGTTGGTCTGGGGTGGTGGTTAGAAATTACGAGGGAGGGATGATTGCCGAAGCAAATCAAAATAGAAAAAAAAAATGAAGCGGAAGCTATTTTCTTAGGAATCAAGGTAATATTTTGTTGGGGTTTTGGGTAAAATATCTGGGTTACGCAGCGAAATGAATTTTCTCATTTCTCTAATTTTTATTGGGTAATTAAAATAAACTTATTTATTTTAATGAATCAATATTTAAAAACAGAAATTTTTAACCCATAAATCATAATTTCAGTAAATTACCATATAACCCAAAAACTTTCCATTTTAGTCATAAGTTGTTCAAAACAAGCTTAGGTGATTTCCAATCACAACTAAAATGATTTGTACAACAAATATACATTAAAACAGAAATCTGAAAAATTTCCAGATTTTTCAGTAATTACGGAAATGCCCCTAAACTTTACATTTTGATCATTTTAGTCCTAATTTGTCAAATACATAATTAGGTGATTCCAAATCACTACCAAAATGATTTATACATGTCTTATACATGAAAATACAAATTGCAATTCAAGAAAATAATTTTTTCCCAAATTGCCGAGAGGTCCCTTAATTTTCCAGGATTTGTAATTTGGTCATTTTTAGTTCAAAACATGTCAAGATTAAATCCAATCAATCCCAAATTTAATATACATCATATATGCATCAAATTACAACACGTGTATGAAAAGACCCAAATTTGGAAAGGGTTATGAATGCTAATTTTATAATTTCCACAAATTGACAAATTACACCAAATTAAACAAATTCAATACTTTAATCCAATCATTACCACACCAAACAAGTCTCACCACCATGGAACAACTCAAGAACAATTCTAGGTCATTTATGAGTGGCTAAGCAATTATAGAATGACAACCAAATCATCTAATGATCAAAAGTGTGCTTATTAACCATTAATAAGCAAACTTTGTTCATATACATGCATACATCTTTCATTCAAGCTTCAAAACTTCATTACACAAACAAAAAGAGAGTGGAGAAACAAGAGAACAACACGTGTTGTAGCCAAGAACAAAAGAAACATTTTTCCTTTAAAGAAAAGTTGAAATTACTTACTAATTTACAAGATTTCTCCATTTTCTTCTTGGTTTCTTCACTTTTCCTTTGAAGTCTCTTATGTTTTCGTGTTCTTTGAAAGCTTAGAATGTGAAGCAAATGAAAAAGAAACCCTTATATACTTACGGTTACATGGTCGAATACACTAGGGGTAAAAAAGTCATTTTGCTTTAATTTTATATTAATAAATTAAAGCTAAAGTTATTTATTCAATTAGAAAACTTCAACATTAAATAAGTTCTAACAAGTGAACCAATCAAATTAATCCACCTTGAAACATAATCATAACATTAGATATTTATATTTAATAATTTTAATTATTTAACAATTAAATAATTAAACAATTACTAAATGTAAATATCTAGATATATGTATTATATCTACACTAAATATTCAAAATACATATATTTATGACATGTGTCAAATACTTTATTTGACAAATAATTAATTTGTATTTAATAAAATCAAGTATTTAATCAAAATACACACTAATTTAGAAATGACCGAATCACCCCTTATGCATGTATCTTTTCGTTTAACCATTAAACGATTTATAAATAATCAATATTATTTATAATAGTTTCCCTAGTACTCTACGAGTATGTTTCATTAGTGAGACTCTCTAGATTCATGCATATCCGTCACGAAATCTAATTTCGTATCCATAATCTACCCACCCGTAAATTATGAAGACCACAGATAAACTCACTGAATCATACATGAGGTCATCATATACATATAATCCCCCCGTCACGGGTATTCAGATTATCCTAGAGATATAGATAAATGTCAAATCTCTATAGGTATAATTCGTCGATGATTTTCATTAGCAATATCTTAATAACACTTAGAACTTACTTCTACAGTGTACCACGGGCCCATGAATTTATCAGATTGCTAATTGCACATTGAATACCTATGCTATGTACACAGAATTGACGGATCCTATCTTGATATACACATGATATCCTGAAGATCAGTCCACATCCAACGAACATGCGGAGGTTTGATCTAAATAGATCGGTGACGTGACTGCCATCAAAGTGTGGAGGATACCTCATACATCCACAGTGGTATCTCAAGTCAAATGACCATTATGCTTACTTGACCCGAGAAGATTCCTATTGACGTTGGTGTATAATCTATTAGGAAGTCTTCGGTGAGTCCTTCAGTATTTATCCAATATAAACACCTACACGTCTATACAAGTCTCCTCAAACTCATGATTTATTGAGATAAACCATCGGACCAAGTCTCGATATACGACATGTACTGGTCTCAGCGGATTTTACTAACCGATCAGTGTTAATAAATCTTGACCATGAACTTTATTTGATAATATATAATGTGATCCTAGCTGCACCTGGTTCGGTCCAGACCACAATTGATCTGATCCACGTGCCAGTTGGACCAATTACAAGACACAGAGCTCGGAAGATCAAGGACGCTATGGCAGGCCTGGCCCAACATAATGTAGTTGAATTGAACAAGCAGGTTCGAGACCAATTGGACTTCAAGGAAGAGGGTTCAAGAGTTATTCACTTGACCCAAGTCATCGAGGAGCAACATGGATCGATTTAGCTCGTTTAAGATTATTTATTATTTATTTGCATGTATGGAACCAACTTGGACGACCGTTTTATTTATTATTTGGGTTAGTTTATTTTAGTTATTTATAGGTTCACAATGGGCTAGAAATTAGGAGTTATGGGCTTTTAGTTGGTAATTGGTAGTTTATGGCTATATTAGTCTTTTTAGCTCTCTTAGGGTTTGAGTATGTTACTATTTAAACTCAAAAACAACTCTTAATGAGGAACCTATTATTTTGTATGTGAATAGTAACCTATTTTCTTGAGATTGAGAAAATTTTATCATCGTTCAGTGATTGAACAAAGACTTATCAAAGGGTTGGCATCCTTTGTGGCTTCCTATTTGCTGGCAAAATTCGTCTGAGGCTATCTCCAAAGGTTTTCAAGGAGATGTTCTTTGGGGGTCTACGGGATCTTAGATCGGGTTTCGTATTTTCGTATCAATTGGTATCAGAGTCAAATTTCAGGTCTGCCTTTTTATTTATTTATCATTTTTTATCGTTTCTTCTTTGTTTCTTTTAACCTGTCAAATTTTTTTCCTTCTTTTTTTCATCTTTCGTGGTACTGCACGTTGTTTCCCGTGAAAAAAAAAACTGAAATTGCACTTGTCATAAAAAAAAAGATTTGCTTATTGAAGGTGCCCACAATTGCTTTTGTTGGCATATATTTTTTTCTCTTAAATTGCAGTGTGCATTTTAGCTCTTTGTTACAGGTCTGTTTTGTTGCCTTTTTTTTCCTTTCTCTTTATTTTTATTTCCTGACATTACATATTCCTTTAGCTATATTAGGTATTTTTGATTATGTTGCGTTGGGGGTGAAATTTGGGCATTGTTTCTTGATTCGTTCTAGCGTAATCTTGATAATCCTATTTGCAAAAAAAAAAAAAAAATTGATCCTATTTATTTTATTCGCTTTTGCACTCTAGTTTAGGTTTCCTTGATCGAGTTTCGTTATTGCTTCTCGAGTCACGTCTTATTTTCTTGATACATTTATTCCTTTGATTCCTTGTGGATTTTGTTGACTTTTTGGACTACACACGGATTGTGCAATCCATTGGTGGTTAGCGTTCGACATTGAACGGAGGTAATTTTTCGAAGAGAGTGTTTGAGAGAGAGTGAAACATGAGAGTTCGTGAGGTTTTTTCTTTGTTAATTTATTTATTTCTTGTTATTACTAATTTGTTTGTTAAGTAAGATGGTAGAGAAAGATATGGACGTTGATGGGAGGTTTAAAACCATGGAGCAGAATATGGCTGAGTTCCGAGAGATGTTTGGCATTATGAATGCGGCGATATAGAGGTTGTCGAGGGAGGTTACTAGTCTTCAATTCTCTGGTGGTCAGAAGGAGGTTGAAGGGCCACAACAATCTAGGCAGGAACAGGCAGAGCAACAACCACATAGGGTACCTATACATGAGTTTGAGGCAGAGAATAATCTGGATGATATGGAGGAGTTGGATGAGTTCGAAGATGAGGAGGATAGGAATAAGCCGCGGGATAGGCAGTATGAGAGGAGATATGACAGACGGGATATAGGTTTGATGAGCGGAGAGGTTTTCAGAGAGGAGATAGAAGGGCCTATGGGGGAGAAAATAGATGATTTGGTGATAGATTTGGTGACAAATTTGGAGATAGATATGGGAGAGATGCATATGATGAGCATAATTATGACTATCAGAGGGAGCTTGACAGGAGAGATGATATTGATGGTGACCTAGGCAATATCAAGATGAAAATTCCATCTTTCCACGACAGAAATGATCCAGAGGCGTACTTGGACTGGGAAAAGAAGATTGAGCTGATCTTTAATTGTCATAGGTATTATGATGAGAAGAATGTGAAGTTGGCTGCAATTGAGTTTACAGACTATGCGGTGATTTGGTCGGATCAGTTGGTAACTAATAGGAGGAGGAACCACGAGAGGCCAGTTGAGACTTGGGAGGAGTTAAAGGCTCTTATGCGTAAGAGGTTCATTCCAAGCCACTATTATAGAGAGTTATATCAGAAGCTACAACACTTGTATCAGGGTTCGAAGAGTGTTAAGGACTATCATACAGAGATGGAGGTAGCGATGATTAGGGCGAATGTGATAGAGGATAGAGAAGCCACAGTGACTCGATTTTTAGGAGGGTTAAATAAGGAGATTGCGAGTGTAGTTGAGTTGCATCATTATATGGAGTTGGAGGATATGCTACATATAGCGATCAAGGTAGAAAGACAATTGAGGAAGAAATCTGCATCTAGATACACTGCACATGGGACTTCTACTTGGAGGGGGAAGTGGCCTAATAATGAGCGGAGAGATAAGGGTTTCAATAAGCCCAAGGCTGATGGTGCTAAGGGAAGAGAAATGGAGACATGTAGGTTTAAGGTTAAGTCTGAAGTGGTAATTCCAAAATCCAATGAGGTAAAATGTTTTAATGCTTGGGTATGGGACATTATGCATCACAGTGCCCCAACAAGCGAACACTAATAATGAAGGATGATGGTAATATTGATTCCATAAATGAGGAGGTGGAAGATGTGATGCTTGCGTTAGAGGATGCTAATGATGATGAGGGAGCAGCATACCCACTAGATAACCTGTCGCTTATGTCTAGGAGAGCATTGACATCACATATAGTCGAGGAAGAGACCGAGCAGCAGAGAGGAATGTTTTTCATACTAGGTGTAGCGTGAATGAGAAGTCATGTAGTATGATCTTAGATGGGGTAGTTGCACCAACGTGGCTAGCACGACATTGGTGGCAAGATTGTGATTGTCATGTTTGGCACATCCTAAGCCATATAGGCTACAATGGCTTAATGAGTGTGGTGAGATCAGGGTGACCAAACAGGTATTGTTGACTTTTACCATTGGACCTTACACGGATGAGGTTACATTAGACCCTTTGACACAAAAACAGGTCCATGATGATCAAGTCAAATTACAATTGGAAAGGGAAAGAGAGAGAGAGAGATAGCCACATCTTTGGGGGGGTAAGAGTGATAATAGTGAGAAAATGGGATCTAAACCTGAGAGTGGGGGAAACACTGAGATTAGAACCGAGAGTAAACCCAAGGGAAAGGGGCTGAGGGAGAGAGTGAGAAGAAATGGAGAGTGAAAAAGAGTTTTTATCTAGGTGAGGGAGAAGTGAGGAGAGCCTACAAAGCTAGCAAACTCATGTTGCTGCAGTGTATAAAGACACACCATATTTTTCTTTACTTACTAACACTAACAATTCACTTCCTGTATCTATATCTTCTCTTTTGCAGGAATTTGAAGACGTGCTCACAGAGGACATCCCTAATGGGCTTCCACCCACTCGAGGGATAGAACATCATATTGATTTCGTGCATGGAGCTGTCATTCCTAATAGACCCGCATATAGGAGTAATCCTGAGGAGACCAAAGAACTTTAGAGGCAAGTTGAGGAGTTGATGGAGAAGGGGTATGTACGAGAGAGTATGAGCCCATGCGCAGTACCGGTGTTATTAGTGCCTAAGAAGGATGGGACATGGCGTATGTGTGTAGATTGTCGTGCCATCAATAATATCACGGTAAAGTATTGACATCTCATTCCTAGACTAGATGATATGTTAGATGAACTGCATGGATCTAAGATTTTTAGTAAAATTGACCTTAAGAGTGGATATCACCAGATTCGTATGAGAGAATGTGACGAATGGAAGACCGCTTTTAAAACTAAGTATGGGCTATATGAGTGGTTAGTAATGCCTTTTGGTTTAACAAATGCCCATAGTACTTTTATGAGACTTATGAACCATGTGTTGCGTGCATGTATAGGGAAGTTTGTAGTGGCCTATTTTGATGACATATTAATATATAGTAAATCTTTAGAGACCATGTAGGTCATTTGAAATGTGTGCTTGATATTTTAAGAAAAGAAAATTATTTGCTAACTATAAGAAATGCACATTCTGCATGGATAGAGTCATTTTTCTTGGTTTTGTAGTGACTGCATGTGGCATAGAGATGGACGAGGAGAAAGTTAAAGTGATTAGAGACTGGCCACCACCTACCACAGTGTCAGAGGTACGGAGTTTTCATGGATTGGCAAGTTTCTACAGGCGTTTTGTGAATGACTTCAGTAGCATAGCAGCACCATTGACTGAGGTAGTCAAGAAGACTGTTGGATTTCAGTGGGGTGAAGCTCAAGAGAGTGCCTTTCAGACTCTCAATGAGAGGTTATGAAGTGCATCAGTCCTCGCACTACCTAATTTTGAGAATACATTTGAGATAGAGTGTGATGCAAGTGGCATCGGTATTGGGGCAGTATTGATGCAAGAGAAAAGACATATTGCGTACTTCAGTGAAAAGTTTAACGGGGCAGCTTTGAGGTATCCCACATACGATAAGGAGTTGTATGCACTAGTTCGAGCACTGGAAAATTGGCAGCATTACCTATGGCCTAAAGAGTTCGTGATACACACAGATCATGAGAGTTTGAAACACCTTAAAGGGCAAGGAAAACTAAACAAGAGGCATGCTAAATGGATGGAGTTTGTAGAGACATTTTCGTACGTCATTCGCTACAAACAAGGTAAGGAAAATGTAGTTACATATGCTTTGTCACGCATGTATGTTTTACTTACTTCTTTAGGTGCTAAAATGTTAGGGTTTGAATTTATTAAAGAGCTTTATACATGTGATGTGGATTTTTGTGATATATATGCTACATGTACTAAATCTGCATTTAGTAAATTCTACCAACATGAAGGATTTCTGTTTAGAGAAAATAAGTTATGCATTCCTTCTTGTAGTATGCGTGAGCTATTAGTGAGAGAGGCTCATGGAGGCGGACTAATGGGACATTTTGGAATTAGTAAGACCCTAGAAACCTTAAAGGAGCATTTTTATTGGCCTAGGATGAAGCGCGATGTAGAGCGAATTTGTGATCGGTGTCTCACTTGTAGAAAAGCCAAATCTAGGGTGAAGCCTCATGGATTATATACTCCATTACATGTACCTAGTGAACCATGAGTAGATATTTCGATGGATTTTGTGTTGGGTTTACCTAGGACTAAACGGGGTAAGGATTCCATTTTGTAGTGGTTGATAGATTTAGCAAAATGGCACATTTCATTGCTTGCCATAAAACTGATGATGCCACTAACGTAGCAGACTTATTCTTTAGAGAGGTAGTACGGCTACACGGGATTCCTATGAGTATAGTTTCTGATAGAGATGTCAAGTTCTTGAGTCATTTCTGGAAGGTTTTGTGGGGTAAGCTCGGGACTAAATTACTTTATTCTACTACGTGTCACCCTCAAACAGATGGACAGACAGAAGTGGTCAATAAGACCTTGACTCAATTGTTTCGCACCATAGTCACTAAGAATTTAAAATCATGGGAAGATTGTTTTCCATTTATAGAGTTTGCATACAATATGTGCATTCATTCATCTACTTCATATTCACCTTTTGAACTTGTATATGGCTTTAACCCACTAACGCCATTGGATTTATTGCCTTTGCTTGTTGAGGAAAGAGTAGGTTTAGATGGGAAAAAGAAAGCAGAATTGGTGAAACAAATACATGAGAAAGCACATAAACACATATTACGGAAAAATGAGCAGTACATTTCTCATGCAAATAAAGATCGTAAACGTGTGGTGTTTGAGCCTGGTGATTGGGTTTGGTTACACATGCGTAAGGAAAGGTTTCCAGCTCAACGAAGATCCAAGCTTCAACCTCGAGGAGATGGTCATTTTCAAGCCGTCGAAAGGATCAATGATAATGCATATAAGTTTGATCTGTCTGGTGAGTATAATGTTTCTGATTTGACCCTTTTTGATGCATGTGTCGAATCCTTTTCAAGAGGGAGGGGATGATGTGATCCTAGCTGCACCTGGTTCGGTCCAGACCACAATTGATCCGATCCACATGCCAGTTGGACCAATTACAAGACACATAGCTTGGAAGATCAAGGACGTTATGGCACCTGGCCCAACATCATGTAGCTGAATTGAACAAGCAGGTTCGAGACCAATTGGACTTCAAGGAAGAGGGTTCAAGAGTTATACACTTGACCCAAGTCATCGAGGAGCAGCATGGATCGATTTAGTTCATTTAAGATTATTTATTATTTATTTGCATGTATGGAACCAACTTGGATGACCGTTTTATTTATTATTTGGGTTAGTTTATTTTAGTTATTTATAGGTTCAAAATGGGCTAGAAATTAGGAGTTATGGGCTTTTAGTTGGTAATGGGTAGTTTATGGCTATATTAGTCTTTTTAGCTCTCTTAGGGTTTGAGTATGTTACTATTTAAACTCAAAAACAACTCTTAATGAGGAACCTATTATTTTGTGCGTGAATAGTAACCTATTTTCTTGAGAATGAGAAAATTTTATCATCGTTCAGTGATGAACAAAGATTTATCAAAGGGTTGGCATCCTTTGTGGCGTCCTATTTGCTGGCAAAATTCGTCTGAGGCTATCTCCAAGGTTTTCAAGGACAGGTTCTTTGGGGGTCTACGGGATCTTAGATCGGGTTTCGTCTTTTCGTATCCGTTTTCGTATCAATATACTTTTAGTAGTGACACTTCCTAATGTCAATTACAAACTACTTTGTAACTGTGCACTACATTATATATTATCGGGTCTTTGTATAAATATACATATCACTAAATCATATTTAGTTTCAATATAATCGTAATTAAATCGAATATGTATATAAAAGCAAGAAGTATTACCATAAATAAGTAATACTATGGAAAAATGAATTGTTCGTACTCATGAATGAGACATAAATACGATTCGGATTGGCACTCTGAGCACCAACCCTGACACATTTGTCGTTAATTGTGCTACATTGATCATTGAATTCGATGCCCTAAATATTGTGAACTCAATATTTGGAAAAATATCTAACGCCAATGATTAAGGATGAAATTTCGTAATTATCCTAGGTTCTGACCCTATGATGCGAAATTTATCACAATTAACTAAGACAAGTCATAATTATTGATTTTATGGATTTCTAACAAGCAACCTCAATATCAAACAATTAAAATATAATGCAGAATATTAAAAGCAATCACACAAAATCAACACAAGTTATTTTAGTGACGAAGTGGAAAACTCGTGCGAGTAAAAAATCACTCCGGGTATCTCGGCTACCAGCCCAAAATCCACTATATAAGAGAAAAACTTACAGCGATAGTAAAAAATATATGATGATAACTCCACCGACTCTAGTACCTCTAAACTGTAAGAACCCGAAGAACTCATCGAGCCCGTAACCCACGGTTTTCTTCAGAACCTCTGAAGTCTCTGAGCCGATCAACTCTATAACTCTGAACACCGGAACTCCGACTACCAATCTTCCTCATTGAGAACTTTGAAGGTTTAGGAAATTGAGTTTGTTTGTGTTGATGGTAAATCAAAGAAAAAACTCACTAAAACAAAGAAGACAAGAGATTGAAAAAAGTCATCAAGGTGAGAACAAAAGGTTGAAAAACTATGGAGATTTTTAGGCTTAAGATATTGTGTTTCTAACACTTGTAAAGGTGGCTCAATGTTTGTTTATATAGGTAGGGAAAATGAAAGGGTTTCCTATTGTTATTTTGACTTTAAAACGTGTCTAAAATAACCTACTTACACAAGGATGTTCGAACGCACTTCAAACGCAACTCAAACGCAAAGTTTCTGCCTCAAAACGTTCGAACGAAAATACGAACGCCACACGAACGCGGGTCGGGGACTGATTTTCAGGTGCAACTTAAAATACTTGTAATTTTCTCGTCCCTTGGCCAAATCATGTGTTCTTTATATGTACGTGATCGTCTTCAAGTATACTTTCCAATACAACTGACATCATATCAATTTGAGTTCTAAATATTCTGAAATATTCAAAAGTGTGAACATCCTTCATATAACTCTATCAGATTTTGTCCAAATACTTGTCCAATTGCTCCGAGACCTTTAAGACTCATTACAACTCAATTGAACTTGTTTTATTACGGACATTGCCAATACAAATAGAACTAATAAAAGATATTCAAGATTCAATTTCCAAGATGGATCAAACAATGGTTCAATTCAATCATAAAAACTTGTAATAAACTTGTTATTCTTGCTTCCTTTGATAAAATATTATGGCATTTAGAATGGAGTTTTCCTTCAAAAAAAAAAAAAAAACTAACTAAATGTAATTCAATTCTAATTATTAAAATATGTTAAAAGAGTTTGTTATCAAAATTAAAACGAAATGTGATTGAATATCATATTTACTATTATTTTTGTCATATTCTCATTATAGTGTTGTCACGTGGCACTATTAGAAAAATGACACAAAATCTATTTTATCACCATTTTTATTAGATTCTCACACTTGACACTACAATATACTATCACTTACTAAAAGTTTTGATTGGACATTTTATTTTCTACTGATATCAGCCTTAAATATTCAACCATTTTTCCTCTTCAATTGATGATACATATTCTCTACTAATCATTTAAATTGTATAAATTTTTATTAATTTTTGTTTATTGTCAAATGTCTTAATAAATTCAGTTGTACATGCATCTAACATAAAGAAGATGAAACAACTATTTTCCATCTTCAATTGCTTATACATATTCTCTACTAATCAATTAATTTGCATTATTTTAAAAAAAAAAATATATATGAACAAACACCAGTTTTAAAGTTTCGACACTCATATAATTCCAAATCTATCACAACTCATTCTGAAATATTAACGTTGTTCCAGACAAACACTAATTTTAGAATATCCTACATTGAGGGCGTGCATAACCGACCATCATTTCATACTTCGGGAAATAAAATAAATGACTCAAAAACAACTTCCGAAGGTGTACCATGTATAAAAATGATTTATGACTTCTAGGTATTGTTGTCTTTTATACTTTTGTTATCGATATGTATGTTAGCACAAAAATACAATAATCAATTATACATTCTTTAAAATAAAAAAACCGTAGCATACGCGGTCCAATATCTAGTATTGAATTACATTCCTTCTATGTGGCACTTGGTCAATTATTATGGTTTTATGAAGAAAAAATCAACTATTCTTATTCAATCATCATGGTTTAATCATAAAATTTCTCCTCCATGGATGGTTCCTAGTTAGTCATTATCATATTACTAGGACTTTTATGTTCATTTTTTTGTGGTCCGTGATCGTCATATTTTAATAACGAATTCATTTGACTACACTATGAATTATCATATTTTATGAATTTTTTATAATTACATTTTTTTGACTTTGTTGTAACGGAAGTAATTTGATTAATGTTATGGTGTGTATACCTTAGTCAAAACAAGTTACCAAATAATAAAGATTAGTTAATTAATAATTTTTTATTTGTTTTATAAACAAATGTACCAGAAAAAGCACTTTTAAAACCTCACAAAAATCACAACATGATTTGATGGTGTAGGGATCGGGATCTCATATTAAAGTCATGAATTCGAATTCAGAGAATGCATTTCTTGTAAGAGCCCGGGACAACCGGGGGTTTTACTTTTTCCGCTCAAGCCCAAAAGAGGTGATTTGGCGGCGTAATTTCAACGATTTCAAAAATAATAATAATAATAAATTACAACAATTTTATAATTTTTTTCCCTGGGGGTAAGGGTTACTTTACTTGTTAATCTAACCCCAAAAAAGAGTTTGTTCCATTTATTTGGAGAAAAAAAAAAGGAAAATGCCCGATCAGAACTTCGATGTTAATCAAGAAAATTAATAAAAAATCAAAAACCTTTTACAAATAACCAAAAAAAAGTTTAAAAGTACAGGTAATCAATTATAAGAAAGACATTAATTAATATAATTATAAAGCTATTAAAAATTTAAATTATTAACAAAATTATTATTATTTTAAAGTGTGTCATTCTCTACTTGAAATTTGGTAGAAAAATGTTATATACACACTGTATCCCTAATTTTTTTTATAATTATCTATTAGGTCCTTAATTTTATCATAATTATTCATTAAATCTATATTATTTAGGGTTAGTAGAAAATCTCCAAATTCAATTAGGATTTGAGAAGTTGTGCCGAATAATAATTCAGCATGAAAAAATGGACTCAAATTTTAGTTGTTTATCGGTGATCTATAATTTAGATTTAAATATTATTCGACAATGTCCCCAAGGGACGTGGGCCCGTGGCTAGGGGTGTGTATCGGTCGGTTAATCCTTGATTTTTTAACCGCACCGAAATTATTTGGTTAAGTAAATATTTAACCGATTTAACCATATGATGACACATAATCATTAACCAACTTAACCATTATTTTTTGATCGGTTTTGGTTAATTCGGTTATTAACCACTCCAGAATCTCCAAAAATAACAATCTACATTAACAAATTATTACAAATTTAAATTCATCAAAAAGACAAATATATATATGTTTTACACTCAGTAGAGGCAGAAGGTAAAAATTTTATTTTCGTTTTAATTAAAAATATATAAAGTCAAATTATGGTTCGTAATCAGTTATTAGTCGATTCGGTTATACAAATCTCATAATCTTAACCGAACCGAAAAGCCGAAAAAGTTAAAAATCTTAACCGAAAAAACCGATTTAATCATAATAACCGAACCATTATAAAAAAAAATTGGTCAGAACGGTTCGGTTAATCGGTTAAAACCTTAATGCACACTCCTAGGCGTGGCTTAATTGTAGGTTTATGATCTCACATTGAGGTTTTGAGTTCGAATCCAGGAAATGCGGTTCTTGTAAGAGCCCGGGACAGTCATAGGTTTTATCTACCCGCTTAAGCCCATAAGAGGTGGTTTGGTGGTAGGATTTCCAACTATTTCAACAAAAAAAAAATCATTCGACATTCAAAATAATTTTAGAATAGTAGAGACATGATGAATAATTATGAGAAAAAATAGAGATTTAATGAGTAATTATGAATAAATTAGGCCTGAAAAAATGAATTACACGCGTTGGAAGCGAGCGTGGAAGTGGAGATAATATATCATGTTTCAGGTGAATATGTCATCTCTCTCACAACAGTTGGATCCCACGCAACTGTTATGTGAGAGATGAGATATACACCCGAAACATAATATAATTTTTCGTGCAAGTGGCTAAATTAGCTGTTAAAAAGTGGTCATGCTTGCGTTTCACCGCCCAGTCATCGTCATCATCACCGTTCATATCTTGTAACAGACAAATAAAAACAAAAAAAAAAAAAAATAAAGATCGCACACATTCCCATTTCTTAAAATTATAAAACAATATAATGATCCTTCAATTTCTTGTTATATAATTCGTTGGTTACCGCCATAGCCAAAGCAGACAGCAAGGCTAAAAGCAAAAAAGCCAAAAAAAATAAATAAAATTAAGTTATTTTGGCAATCAAAATGGAGAAGGCAGTCAACAGACAGAAAGTGTTGCTCGAACATCTCCGCCCTACTAATTCCTCTTCTCACAATTACGAGTCCACTCTCTCCGTAAGTCGATCCTATTTTAATTTTGATTTTGATTTTGATTTTGATTAGTTTGCTAATTAGTTTAATTAGGTTTTGGGTTATTTTTGGAAGCTTTAGATCGCGCTATTTTTCTGAACTTTTTGATCGATTATTAATTTTTTTTGGGGGTGCAGGCATTAGCGTGTGCAGCTGGAGATAGCGCGGCATATCATAGGACGTCTGTGTATGGTGATGATGTGGTGAT
>SKCR01007139.1:0-24646 GCA_019454045.1 Zanthoxylum bungeanum
TATAGGCCAAGTGGGAGATTGTTGGACAATTATGACCCATAGCATCACTATTTGTAAAAGACATTGTGGTTTTTGTACAAATTAACTTTGTGAAAAAGGAAATTGCTATTTTATCATTTTGTAATTAGATTACTTGAATATATAAATGATAAAAGTCCTTATGATTAGTTCCGGATTAATAAGATATGAGACAACATCAATCCATGTAAGGTTTAATCATTAAATATCCATAGTCATAGTATTATCGAGACTGGACATCGATAATACGGAATAGACTAGTATTGCACTTGTGCACGTTATGGAAGCGTAACGACATAGTTCTCATATATTTGGGTATTGGATACTCATACAAGTGTAATAGGAGGTTCTGTTTGCCGATGGTACGGAAACTGCTTTGCTCTCGAGAGACCCCTCGAAATCTTATTGGTAGTATAACTATGTGTCTATGGGAATCCGAATCAGGGTAGGTGTATTTGGTCTTAACTTGAGACTTGCATCGCTAATACTTGCGACAATTAGTACGCTTTGGTTTTGGTCATCCAGGACTTTAACAAGTTCTGTGTATGCCTCTTCTGAGTTTATTGAGAATCGTAGTGTATTGGGTGTGATGTCAAGATGTAAGTATCACTTCAGTCATAAGGAGATGATGATCACGCATGGATACAGAATTGGTACTCTAATATGTGCAACTATCGGGATAATATGACAAGGTCATGATTATCCGATTAAAGAGACTAGTTGCTAGTGATCCGATATATACTTCGTACGGGGCAGACACAATTCCAGCCCCAGGCCAAGCATGTGACATTTGATACTGACCGTAATATGCAATACTTAGTATACTACGCTTGATAAAGATTATGTATTCCTTAAAAGAATATTTCTGGAGAACTGGGTAGGCACGGTGCTTTGCTAGAAGCCAACCATGTCTTGTAAATCGTTATGAACGTGGTACGAGGTACGCATGTGTTAGGATAGTCCGACGACCAGATCTACTGCCAATATATCCAGGAATCTCATGGGTCGCTTCCTAAAGATTCACCGATGATGTTTGACTCGATCAGAATTAATCAAGGATTAATTATGAGAGTGAGAAAATTAATATAGGATTAATTACGACAATAATTTATCTGGGATAAAATTCGAATAATAGAGAGAGATTGATTAATCTGGAATTAATCGATTAAATAATATATTCGATATATTAATTGAAATTATATTTCAAAGTAGAATTAAAATTGGATTTTAATTCGGGCAAAAAGATTAATTTAGAATTAATTCGTAAGCGATATTAATGTTTAATTATGTCGCAACGAAAAATTTGTTAATTCGGAATTAAACGAACCCGGGTCTGAGCGAATATGCGTGTTGGATTGTTCGACTTAAATTCAGAATTTACAAGTGGTGGAACCCACTTGACTTACATCACACATTTGACTAGTGATGGAAGTGGTTAAGGTTGAGTGTAAGCATTATATTGCTTGTTTTTCACTCAATTAAAATCCAACACACTTTGTCATTTGGAATGACATATACCAACTTGATTTTTGGAAAATGATAATTTGGTTTTTTGAAAATCGAATACACAACACAAAAACAAAACTCTCTCTCTCACTTTTCTTAGCAATGCCGAGAGCTTCTCCCTCCAACATAGAGTTTTTGTTGCAAAAATTCAAGTGAGCTAGCACTTCCAAGAGTGAATCAGGTGATAGGGAAACCAATCCAAGAGTTTGGAACACAAAGAAAGGGTTGGAGCTCTTCTCAAAGGATCAAAAAGTTTTGAACTTCATACATCCATCTTACTGAATCAATGTAAGTATTTCCGCAACTTCTTTGATTATTCACACAAAATTTCATCTTAGAGATCTTTGGCATGTTCTAGGAACACTAACAAAAACAACCCTAGACCACCCTAAAACAGTCCCAAAAAATAGTAAAGAAATCACTGTAAAATAGTGAACCAGAATCAGCGAAACATTGACCAGAAACTGCGAAACTGCAAATCAACACTCCTTCCGGTGACGGCTTAACGTACATTCAAGAAGCGACTTAAAAGGTAAGACCTGAGGGCACCCGTTTACTATATTTATTTTGTTTAGGATGCGGCATGCCTGGTTGGACGTGAAATACGTCCAACCGGGTATGTGAGGTCCCACATCCAAGACGACCAAGTCTTTTGGTTACATTTTCTTTCTCTAGTATTTTGTTATTTATCTCTTTTTTATGTTTAATTACCGTCATTATTTATCTTTACTTATTATTCCGTATTTACTTTGTTATTTATCGTTGCTATTTATCTTTTCTATTTATTTACTCGCATTTATCATTATTTTATCATCTCGCTTTTACTTTTGTTCATGTTCGGCTATATTATTTCGCATCCACCTTCATGAATATTTACATTGGATTAAAGGTCACCCATTGGTGTATATCGGATGGAAACCTATACATAAACTCCACGTACCACTTGGGAAATGCCCGAGGGCACCATTTACCATATATATTTTATAGTTTTGGACGTTGCATGCTTGGCTAGACATGAAATACGTCCAGCCGGACATGCGAGGTCCTATACTAAAAATGGCCAAATCTTTTGGTCGCTTCTTCTTCCTTTTATTTCGTTATTTATCTTTCTTATCAATTTATCGTTGTTTATTATTCCACATTTACTTTACAGTTCATTTTTATTATTCCTTATTTACTTTACAGTTCATTTTTATTATTTCGCATTTACTTTACATTTCATTTTTATTATTCCGCATTTACAGTTCATATTTATTATTCCGCACTTACTTTACAGTTCATTTTTATCATTACGCATTTACTTTATCGTTCATTTTCATTTTATCGGTCCGCTTTTACTCTTATTCATGCTTTGTCATATCACTTCGCATTTACTTTCATGTCTGTTTGCATTGTGTTAATGATTGTGTGTAATCCTTTGTGGTATATCGGATGGAAACCCATACATAAATTTCATAGCCGAATTCGAATGGACGGTAGTGTCGTCTGTACTTGGGATACAACTCCACGTACCGCTCGGGAAACATACATGCATACGTGTTTATGTTATTATTGATGCCATTTTTGTAAGCACATTCGAACGCTACTCGAACGCATGCACTCTACCTTATTCCGTTCGAATGCTTTCCGAACGCTACACGAACGCATACATTCTACCTCACCATGCATTCTGCCTTATTCCCTTCAAACGGGTTCTCGAACGCTACACGAACGCACACACACCGGACAATCTATTCTCTTACATTCTATGCATTTTCATCTCTTTAGTTATTTACTTTACATTATGCACTTAATTATTTGCACTTTTACTGTTATTGTAATTTGCATTACCGTACTTACTAGATTAAGATGCTTTTGGAATTATGCATTCGTTTTCTTATATATTTATGTTTATGGGTGTGCAAACTTGTGTGCTATTTGAGATATCTTGCATGTGTTGCATAAGACTTGGTTATACCATTGTGTAAACCCGTTCATTACAACTGGCATAAGTAAGGGACCATTTCGAACCCAATGGTTTAAGGTATTCCCTTGCGAGGGGTGAATGTGTCTTTAAATCATTTCCCAGTTTACGTTGGGTGGCGACTCCTTTATTCTCCGATTTAGTCCCCCATGGGCTTCTCCATACTCTATACGGGCCGAGAGCCCGACAGTGTCACTGGTCGCATGCATTACAGACTGGCGACTCCACTGGGGATAGAGAATCGAATACAAAACAATGCCTTGTAGTGTCCATGGCTTTGGCTTTTGTTACCCAAGTCTCATATATTTTTAATACCCTTTTTACCCCGATGGTGTCATGTATCGTGAAGTCATTTTCACTCAAGGCGGTGGATCGTTATGTGGCGTCATCACTCGTTGGCACGTACCTTGTGGTATAAAAAAGGCGCGCTCACTTGGTCGCTCAAATCCTTGAGTGGGGAGACCTAGTTGTGAGCAACCCTTCGCCGGCGGGAGCCTTTATCCATGCCCTTATTAGCCCACATATGAACCATAGTTATATGTCATATAGAAGCTACCTCTATGCTTGTGTTTGGGTCCATTATCATTTGGATCCATTTGGACTTCTGAGCGGCGTAAACACACACGTATAACGCAAGCGCAAGTATCGTTCAAGTAGTATAAAAATATCGATCCCACGAGGACTTAATTCCTACTGTTGTTATTAATTGTTGATACTATTTATTTACAGGTATCTAATTATAGGGAGAAATGAATTGATTGCTTTTGGTTGGTTGAATGTGGTTTTGTAAAATAAAATAAAAACAGACTCAAAATAAAATACAAAGGAAAATAAAGAAAAGACTCAAGGATCTAGGGTCTAACTCCACACAATATTATTATAAAGATGAATTGATTCTCTTATCTATGTGTAATAAATCAATTTGCTAACCTGGAACACGAAAATATGCAAAAGCCTCTGTCGATGGTCAGACGCAAATACCTAGTATAACCCAATTGAACCATATGTCTATGTCAACCAAATTACCTGGATTCATTAAGATTAAGTTTCAATTATGGATACCCCCGCCTGACATGTATATGTCTATCCTGTAAGGAAATCTATTAAAGGGTTATCTATCCTCAAGGAAGATCGTGGGCTATTGAATCTAAGGCTGAAACCTAAAATCCCTATGTCTAGTTCATTTTAAGTTTACCATATCAATCTTATTGGTGATCATACAACAAGAAGTATTAAGCTTAAGACTCAATAAACAAACTAAAGAACTACCCATAAAAATAAAATCAATTATTAAGTGTTGATATTGTGTTTCATCACTTCCCTAGAATAAAAATAAAATACTGGGGTTGGGGATCCACTTTTACTATTTATAATTTAGACATCTCCCTTATTATAATATAAAAATTAATCGTGATATTACCGACCAGCCATAAAGGCGGTATCCTCATTAAATTAGATTTTAATTAAGTCTGACCAGCCATAAAGGTGATATTATTATTTGTAAATAAACTAGCCATATAGGCGGTAATTATCTGTCACCTAAAGACCGGCCATATAGGCGGTGCCACTTTATGTCAAATAAATAAAACCAGCCAGTAAGGCGGTAATCTTTTTAATTTGAATTATAATTTCTATATTATAATTAAGGGAGATTAATCTAAATTAAAATAATAATAGCTTCACCCTTCCCTATTGGAAAATTAACTACTAAACATAAAAGAAAAGAGAAGAAGAAGAACTACTATTACTATTACTGAAAATTAAAATACATAATTAAAAATATTATTTATATATACAAAACTAGATGCAATCCTCTAAAAATAGGGAAAAGCTCCCAAGGAAAGTACACCAAATGAAGTGAAGAGGAGCTGAATTATAGGCATTTTCTGGATCCAACATCTCGACGCCAAATGTCCCAGCGTAGCGACGCTGGCACGCATATTCGGTCCACACGGGTTGACCACACGTGATCTGTCGGCAGAATCTGGTGATGACACATGTCACGTGGTGAAGGTGGTATAATGAGAAGACGACACGTGGCACACGGTGATTGGCTGAGCTATCGGTCCAATGAAAAGTTGACACGTGGCACGCGCTTAGGATCGTCAAATGAGAGGTCGACACTTGGCAACATGTGATTTGTCTAATATTGTATCCAATGAGAGATTGACACGTGGCACGTGTTTGCTTTGGTCCAATGAGATTTCGACACGTGGCAGCCGGTGCATTTTAGTAGATCTTCGGTGATGATGACACGTTGCACGGCGCACGTTAGCAAGGTCGGCCCACGTTAGCAAGTCTAATTTCTCAGATTCTGACGTGTGTCCCTCGGCGCACGTTAGCATGTCCGGCGCACTTTAGGCGTCGCGACGCGTAGGGTCCTGGCGTCGTGACCCGACCAAATTACCAAATTGCCCTTTTTGTCATTTTTCTCTATTTTGGCCCCAAATTGCTTCCAAAGCTTTCCCAAATTTATTTATCTGCAAAATAACACAAAACACATCAAAACATTCACAAAACCCGAGAAACTATACAAAATATTAAGTTAGATAAGTGGGAAATAGTGATATAAATACCACTCATCACACCCCCAAACCTAATATTTTGCTAGTCCTCGAGCAAAACACAAAATAAATTAACAAAATAAAATTAACTAAGCCACTTTCGTAGGGATCACGGTTGCATTTAGCGTATGCAACGAGCCTTTAAACCCCTAGGTGTCCCTAGTGGACGAGTTGTAGTCTCGTGAGGGTTTACAGCAATGATAACCACAAACATTTTACAAAAGTAAAAAGTAGTAAAACTAATGCACACAAAAGCAAAAAGACAAGCGAAAAGAGAATAAAGATGTTAGTGACTAATCGGGTGAAACTTCTACTCCAAGTTACTAGTTGTTTTGTTTCTTTCTAAATTACCGAATAAGTAAATTCTCCGATTATAATTACCATTGTCCATATACACACCAACAAAATATTAAACAACACATTTTTGCCCACAACAGTCATAAGTGCAGTTGATAAGAGAGTAATATTTTTGTCCTAAATTTCTATCAGATTTCACACCTTTTTGTAGCAATGGAATAATTTTTTGGATTTTTCTGATTTTTTTCTTTGATTTTTTCTCTATTTTTTATTATATAAAATATCTTCCATCTATGTAACGAGTTTTGGGCCGGTGGCTCCCAAACTAGTTGGCTTTAGGGCACCAGGTGTTAAGACACCCCTACGAACTTAATTACTCAGACTTCAGATATATATATTTTTGCTGCATCTTTGATCCATGTAGCGAGCTTTGGCCAGTGACTCCCAAACCAGTTGGTTTTAGGGCACTAGGTGTTAAAACACCCTACAGACTTAATAACTCGGATCTCATATTTTTTTTTTACTCCATTGCTTTTTGAGATGCTTCCTCCAATTAAACTAGAGCACTGAATATTACAAACTTTTCAATTTTAGCTCATGTCCGTATGTTTCTATGGATGTTGATAATACCTGTCAACTGAGCATACGAAGATCCATTTTACTCAATTTTATGGAGAAATTACAAAATAAATAATTTAAAAGGAAACAAACAAAATAAACTTATTTCAAAAATGGTTTGAGATAAGTCTCTGGAGTGGAAACTCCTTACTCACCTATCTTTTACCAATTTCACCTTTTTAGGTCAAAATAAACACAAAACGCAAAATATTTTTTTAATTTTTGAAAAATTTTCAATTTTTTTTATTTTTTGAAACATTTTGGACTAAAAATAAAAATAACACACAAACTAAAAACAAGGTACTGATCAACTAATTCCCTCCCCCAAACCTAAATGAGACATTGTCCCCAATGTCTTAAACAGTAGAAGAAGAGTTTAAAAGATAGTACCTTGTTAGCTGAAATTCTACAGGAAATTAAAGGTTAAGATCCAGATTAATCTGACGCCTCTTACCACGATCATCCTCGGACCAATTTATCTTTGAAAGGATAGGGTCAACTTGTGGTTCATAGGCTAAGAGTTGGTCAATTAGATCCGGAGCAGTTCTGGCAATAAAGAGGAGTTCTTTCCAAGGTTTTGACACGAACCCATTTCTCCGGGCATCATCAAGAAACACACAAAGAAAATCATAAAATCCATCAACGTTAAACAGTCCAAGCGGTTTCTGGTGTATGTTCAGGTTCGGCCAAGATAAACTATAAAAATTTCCTCAAATGTACCCAAGCCACCTGGCTCAGTGATAAAAGCATCAGCACGGTTAATCATTTCTACCAATCATTCAGACATACTTGGCACGATCAGTTCCTCTCCGTTTGATGATCCAATAAGATTTGCCTCTGCCAAGGGTTTTGGGATGATTCCTAAAACATGACTGCCTCCTTCCTATACGGCCTTTGAAACGATCCCCATTAGTCCAAGATTGCCTTCACCATATACTAAGTGCATATTCCTTGCAGCTAAGACTCGACCCAATTCCTGTGCTGCTTCTACGTATTGTGGCTTAACACCAACACTACTACCGCAAAACACACAGATGTTTTCAACTCGTCTTCTTGAAGTGGCTTCCATTTTTTATGTATTTCTTTCTCAAATCAGGATGCCTTCCAAAGTGCAATGACAAGCTGAATTTATAGTACCTAAAATGGGTGAGTAATAATAGCACTAGTATCTTCCAGAGGACGTTTGTTATCTAAACAAAACAAAAGAAATCGTGAAAGGTTAAAAAGTATGGATCCTGTCTACGAAAATAAAGATAATTACAATAGAAAAGCAAATCAAAGCAATAATTAAGGCAACATAATTGTGTACGCAATACGCCACTCGCTTAGTATATAAATCCATTAGGATTCGTATCAAGATTTCATTTTTTACTCAGCCATCGCTAATAAATTGATTCTCATCTTTGTGATTGCCAAACACCATTCCTTCAGTCTTAAAATGCTCCGTTTGGGCTTTTACCTAAAAATAACACACAAAATTAAAAACTCTACAACATGTATACACAAAATATGAAAACAAAATTACAACAAATTACATGGGTTGCCTCCCTGCTAGCGCTAAATTTTTCATCTTCAGCAAGACGTGACTGAAATCCATCTGTCAAGGAGGTTTCAGCGTCGTTTTAGATGTCCGATTAAAGACAATCCCATGAGCGTTGCTTTTGAAGGGTCTCTTCCAACGGTAAAGTGACAAAAAGAAATTGGTCTTATGTCGTGCTTGTGCCACCTTTTTGATATTTGTTGCTCCAGTGGTTCCTGAAAAGAAAGAAAGAAAATCAGGAGGTCTTGTATGGTGCTTGACTTGGAATTGAAGTTCCATTCTGTCAAGCTTCTGGCAATTTCTTTAATTTGTACTCCCCAAAATAGTGATGTTTCGCCTGAATGCTCTGGATCTTTAATAAGGTTAGATATTTGCTCCTCCATTTGCTCTGCTTCTTGCTCCACCTTTTCTTCACAGATATATTTTAGGATTTCCGCATTCAATTCTTCATCTATCATCTATGAAATGCATGCTTCAAAATTGTTAACCTGATGACGTAAAGAAATGTCAGATTTTAGGTCTTCATCCTCTGATCTGGGTGCAATGATTGGCTCAGGTAGATCTTCTTCAAACATTTGTGCAATGGATGCTCCAAGATCTTCATTTTGAGGATACAGAATTCCATCCTCAAGTGTTGATGTAGTTGGTACCAACAGCTCAGCTTCATCCTCGTCAGAGTCAGAATAATAAAAATCAAATCGAGACTTTGCCAGTTCGGGCTCCTAAACTGATACCTCTGTTTGTTGATATTGCTCAGCCTCCTCCTCTGTTGAAGTGTTATTGTGAAATGATTGTTACTTGAAGGCTTCATTAGTGTCATCTGAAATTGGCACTTGAGGTATGTAGTTCTGGTTTTCTGTTAATTGTCTCGTCTGATCTGTCAATCTCTGAATGAATTCTGATTGTCTCTGAATACTTTCGAGTTGATTCTGGTATGTTTCAAGCATCGTATCGAACTATTCGTCTCGTTTCTTAAACCAATCTTTGAGCGTGTCAATCATCTGATCTTCTTCTGATGGTTCTGATTGTTGATGGATATCGAAGGTAGATGGTGGATAAGATGAAAAATGTGATGGTTCTTCGTACCATGAGGGATTTTGATAGCTCTGCCACCCTGTTTTGTAGTTGTACTCGCAATGATCTCTCGGGTGGTTACCATTACATATGCCACATCTCCCCATTGTGTTCTGTTGAGCAAATGTAGTATTGCTTGGTTCTGGCATCCAGTGATAGTCATTGGGCTGGACAACAGGCCTCAGAAAACCGGACTGTTGCTCCCAAATATGGGGTGTATCTTCTTGTAAAGTTCCTAACCTTTCAATCTCCCAGTACTGTTCAATTTTTCAACCACCTGAAATAAAAGAAAGAAATAAAAATTAAAGATAAAAATAAAGAAAATTAGATACAAGTAAATTGGACAACTTCAAAATTAACAACTCAAGAAAAATAAGTCCCCGACAATGGCGCCAAAAACTTGACCGGCGTAAACACACACGTATAACGCAAGCGCACGTATCGTTCAAGTAGTATAAAAATATCGATACCACGAGGACTTAATTCCTACTGTTGTTATTAATTGTTGATACTATTTATTTACAAGTATCTAATTATAGGGAGAAATGAATTGATTGCTTTTGGTTGGTTGAATGTGTTTTGCAAAATAAAATAAAAAACAGACTCAAAATAAAATACTAAGGAAAATAAAAGAAAAGACTCAAGGATCTAGGGTCGTGACTCCACACAATATTATTATAAAGATGAATTGATTCTCTTATCTATGTGTAATAAATCAATTTGCTAACCTGGAACACGAAAATATGCAAAAGCCTCTGTTGATGGTCAGACGCAAATACCTAGTATAACCCAATTGAACCATATGTCTGTGTCAACCAATTACTTGTATTCATTAAGATTAAGTTCCAATTATGGCTACCCCCACCCAACAGGTATATGTCTATCCTGTAAGGAAATCTATTAAAGGGTTATCTATCCTTAAGGAAGATCGTGGGCTATTGAATCTAAGGCTGAAACCTAAAATATCTTTGTCTAGTTCATTTTAAGTTTACCATATCAATCTTATTGGTGATCAGACAACAAGAAGTATTAAGCTTAAGACTCAATAAACAAACTAAAGAACTACCCATAAAAAGAAAATCAATTATTAAGTGTGGATATTGTGTTTCATCACTTCCCTAGAATAAAAATAAAATACTGGGGTTGGGGATCCACTTTTACTATTTATAATTTAGACATCTCCATTATTATAATATAAAAATTAATCATGATATTACCGACCAGCCATAAAGGCGATATCCTCATTAAATTAGATTTTAATTAAATCTGACCAGCCATAAAGGCGGTATTATTATTTGTCCATAAACCAGCCATATAGGCGGTAATTATCTGTCACCTAAAGACCTGCCATATAGGAGGTGCCACTTTATGTCAAATAAATAAAACCAGCCATTAAGGCGGTAATCTTTTTAATTTGAATTATAATTTATATATTATAATTAAGGGAGATTAATCTAAATTAAAATAATAAAAGCTTCACCCTTCCCCAGTGGAAAATTAACTACTAAACATAAAAGAAAAGAGAAGAAGAAAAACTACTATTAATATTATTGAAAATTAAAATACATAATTAAAAATATTATTTATATATACAAAACTAGATGCAATCCTCAAAAAACAGGGAAAAGATCCCAAGGAAAGCACACCAAATGAAGTGAAGCTGAGCTGAATTTATAGGCATTTTCTGGATCCAGCGTCGCGACGCCAAAGGTCCCAGCGTAGCGACGCTGGCACGTATTTTTGGTCCACGTGGCACACGGTGATTGGCTGAGCTATCGGTCCAATGAAAAGTTGACACGTGGCACACGCTTAGGATCGTCAAATGAGAGGTCGACACGTGGCAACATGTGATTTGTCCAATATTATTAGTAAACCGATTTATTACACAACATGAAATAACCACTTCATCTTTTAAAAGATATTAGAAAGATTCACAACCCTAGATAGTTTCCTAATATTGAATTTTCTTAAACCTACTTTCACGCAATTTTATTCACTTGTTTTTAAATTTAAAATCATCACCATTTCAAATCAATCAATCAACCTATTAGATATTAGTAATCATTTGACCTCAGAAAATTAATAGATTAGGTATTAAGTCCTCGTGGGATTGATATTTTTTATACTACTTGAACGATACGTATGCTTACGTTATACTCGTGTGATTAAGCACCGGTCACACAGAACCTGTTAAAGCCCTGGACGACCAAAACCAAAGTATGCTGATTGTCGCAAGTATTAGCGATGCAAGTCTCAGGTAAATATCAAATACACCTACCCTGTTTCGGATTCCAATAGACACATAGTCATATTACCAATGGGATTCCGAGGGGTCTATCAAAAGCGAAGCTGTTTCCGTTCCATCGGTAAACAGAACCTCCTATCACTCTTGCAAGAGTATCCAATACCCAAATATATGAGAACTATGTCGTTAAGCTTCCATAACGCGCACAAGTATAATACTAGCCTATTCCGTATTATCGATGTCCAGTCTCGATAATACTACGACTAGGGATATTTAATGATTAAACCTTAATGGATTAATATTGTCTCATATCTTATTAATCCAGTACTAATCATGTGGATTTTTATCATTTACATATCCAGTTAATCCAATTACAAATGATAAAAGAGCAATTTCCTTTGTCACATAGTTAAATTGTACAACAACACCATGTTATGAACAAATAGTAATGCTATGGGTCATAATTGTCCAACAATCTCCCACTTGGCCTATAGCCAATCGCTCAAATGCCCAACACCTGAACTATGTACGGGTCGCTCAAACTTCAGCTGAGAAACAACTTTCGTCAGCGGATTTGCAATGTTATCACCTGATGTGATTTATTTGATCATCACATCGCTACGATGTATGATCTCACGAATTAGATGAAATAGTCGAAGTACATACTTCGATCATTGATGAGACCGTGGTTATTTAGCATGTGTTGTAGCCCATCCCAGCTGCTAACGGAACTACTCCTAATCCAATTAGAAATTTATATATCCAAAATGCTTCTTTGCTGCTTCAGCTGCAGTAATGTTACGCTCTTGTTGTTTATTCGGCAATAATATATTGCTTGGAAGATTTCCAGCTCACTGTTCCGTTATTCAAACTTTATACGTACCCTTATTACGACTTACAATCATTTTTATCAGTTTGGAAACTTGTAACGGTGAACTCAATCACCTCAAGTTCTATTTCCCCATATTCTCATAAAGCATCATTGGTTCATCCAAGATACTCAAGGATGTTCTTTACTTCAATCCAGTGACCATCACCTGGATTGGCCTGATTGCGTCTACATATGCTCAAAGGATATGAGACATAATGTCACGTACATATCAAAACATACGAGCACTGAGAGAGTGTCAGCAGCTTTCTAGATCTATCCCAGTAGATCTTTATTCCTAGAATAAAGCATGCTTCTACCAGGTATTCCATGGAGAATTTTAATGAAAGCCAAGCTTCCACCAATTATATTATGAGAATGTTATTACTAAGAAGCAATACATCATCAACTTATATGACATTCACTGTCAGTGCGCTCCCACTGACCTTTTTATATACACAAGAATCATATTCATTTTGAATTAAATCATATACCATTATGATTACATCAAAACGATGGTTCCAAGAATTCAATGCTTGCTTCAATCCAAAAATGGATCGATTTAACTTGCAAACCTTGTTTGTATGATTAGGCATGACAAAACCGTCAGGATGTTGCATACAAACATCCTCCAAAAGGTTCCCGTTAAGGAAAGCGATTTTTGAGTCATTGTGCCATATTTCATAAATGAAATATGCAGCATTAGGAAGCATTATCCAAATGGATTTAATCATGTCATTGACGATACCCTTTCTGTACAAGCCTAGTTGTGTACATTTGTATGTTGCCATCCATGTATGTCTTCCTTGAAGACTCATTGAGTACCAATGGGCACAATGCCTTCTGGTACATCAACCAGTGTCCAAACTTGGTTGTATACATGGAATCCATTTCGGACTTCATGGTACTTTGCCATAAATGGAGTCGATACCTTATATCGTTTCCTTATACGTAGTCGGTCCATCTTCCTCAATAAGATTGATATCTACATGAGGTGAGATCAGAAACCCATACCTCCCAGGTTATTTTTTGACTCTCTCTGACCTACGCAGTTTTTGTGTGTTCGAAGATTATTGGTACAGTTTCATCCCTAATGAACTGTTGGTGTTCCGTGAGGACTCGGTGCCTGGAACAGTATTACTCTGATTTTCATTGAGTTTTACTTTCCTCCCACTTACCTGATGAGCTTTTTTGGATGTTGATGCTTCCAAGCCTTATTTGTTGTTCCAAATTCATTGGCGAGTATCCCTATCACCATCACTTGACTCCTATATGTGCTAGTAAGAACAAAATTGGCAGATTTTTGCTCTCCAAGAGAAGAAACAAATCGGCCTGGAGAGAGGAAGCAATCGACCCTATTAGAAATGAGGCCATTCGGCCAAAATTGACAAAGTGAGAGGCCATTCAGCCATGCTTCAAAAGGAAGCCAAATGCCTTTCTATTTTTCAAATTCATTCAGAGGCCAATTGAAAAAAAGAGGCCAATTCGGCCAAATAAAAAAGAAAACATAGTGCTTTTCTTTCGGCCTTTATCAAAAAGGGGAGTTAGTGGCTAATTCGGCCAAGGAGAGAGCAAAAAAAATGAATTTCCAAAATTCATTAAATGTGTTATATATTTTGACTTTTGTGTTGAGTGTTTAAAATAAAATCCAAACACTATTGCCAACCACTTCTATCAATTGTTGACAATTAATGTAAGTCATGGGTCCCACCCATTTAATTCCAAATCTAGTTGGCTTACACAACACTCTTTGGGCTCGGATCCGTTTAATCTGATTAAACGAGTTTCCGTCGCGACGTAATTAAATCTAATTTAATTAAATAATAATGCCTAGCAAAATTATTACGAAAGTCGCTTACGATTTAATTCTAAATTAATTCGTTCGGACGAATTCAAATCCAATTTTAATTCCGCGTTGAAATCCGATTTCATTTAATATATCTAATATATTATTTTAGCCCAATTAAATAAATTAAATAGTAAAATCTAATTTAACTATTAAATTTATTTTACCGATTGATTCCAAATTAATCGCGTTCTCTCTTCCCGACGAATTTAATCCCAGATAAATTCTCGACCCAATTAATCCCAGATTAATTCTTTCTCTAATAATTAATCCCAGATTAATTCTTACCGTAATTAATCCCAGATTAATTTTCCCTCTTTTAATTAATCCCAGATTAACATTGTTCGAGTCAAATATCATCGGTGAATCTTTGGGATGCGACCCAAGAGATCCCTGGATATGTTGGCAGTAAATTCGGTCATCGGACTATCCAAACACGTGCGTACCCGGTACCACGTACTTACCGTTTTACAAGACATGGTTGGCCTCTAGCAAGACATCGTGTCTACCCAATTCTCCAGAAATATTCTTCTACGAAATACGAGATCTTTGTCAGGCGTAGTATACATAGTATTGCGCATTACGATCCAGTATCGAATGTCACATGCTAGGCTTGTGACTGAAGTTGTGTCTGCCCCGTACGAAGCATATATCACATCACTAGCAAATAGTCTCTTCATGATCGGAAAGTCATGACCTAGTCATACTTCCCCGATGGCTATAGCACTTAGAGTGCCAGTTCTGTATCCCTGCGTGATCATCATCTCCATATGACTGAAATGATACTTCCATCTTGACATCACACCCAATACACTACGATTCTCAGTATACCCAGAAGAGGCGTACACATAACCTGTTAAAGCCCTGCACGACCAAAACCAAAGTATAATGATTGTCGCAAGTATTAGTGATGCAAGTCTCAGGTTAAAATCAAATACACCTCCCCTGATTCAGATTCCCATAGACACATAGTCATACCACCAATGGGATTCCGTGGGGTCTATCCAGAGCAAAGCTTTTTTCGTACCATCGGTAAACAGAACCTCCTATTACACTTGCATAATGCGTACGAGTGTAATACTAGCCTATTCCGCATTATCGATGTCCAGTCTCGATAATACTACGACTAGGGATATTTAATGATTAAACCTTAGTGGATTTATACTGTCTCATATCTTATTAATCTAGTACTAATCATATGGATTTTTATCATTTACATATCCAGGTAATCAATTACAAATGATAAAAGAGCAGTTTCCTTTGTCACATTGTTAATTTGCACAACAACACCATGTTCTGTACAAATAGTGATGCTATGGGTCATAATTGTCCAACAATCTCCCACTTGGCCTATAGCCAATCAATCAAATGCCCAACACCTAAACTATGTATGGGTCGCTCAAACTTCTGCTGAGAAACAGTTTTCATCAGCAGATTTGCAATTTTATCATCTGATACGATTTATTCGATCATCACATCGCTACGATGTATGATCTCACGAATTAGATGAAATAGTCTAAGTACATACTTGGATCATTGATGAGACCGTGGTTCTTTAGCCTGTTCTGTAGCCCAACCTAGTTGCTAACGGAATTACTCCTAATCCAATTAGAAATTTATAGATCCAAAATGCTTCTTTGCTCCCTCAGCTGCAGCAATGCTCCGCTCTTATTGTTTATTGGGAAACAATATCTTGCTTGGAAGATTTCCAGCTCACTGTTCCGTTATTCAAACTATATAAGTACCCTTATTGCGACTTACAGTCGTTTTTATCAATTTTGGAAACTTGCAGCGGTGAACCCAGTCACCCCAAGTTCTCATTTCCCCATATTCTCAGAAAGCATCCTTGGTTCATCCAACATACTCAAGGATGTTCTTTACTTCAATCCAGTGACCATCACCTGGATTGGCCTGATTTCGTCTACATATGCTCAAATCATATGAGATATTAGATCACGTACATATCAAAATGTACTAACACTGAGAGAGTGTCAGCAGCTTTCTAGATCTATCCCAGTAGATCTTTATTCCTAGAATAAAGCCTGCTTCTTCCAGGTATTCCATGGAGAATTTTAATGAAAGCCAAGCTTCCACCGATTATATTATGAGAATGTTATTGCTAAGAAGCAATACATCATCAATTTATAGGACATTCATTGTCAGTGCGCTCCCACTGACCTTCTTATATACTCAAGAATCATTTTCATTTTAAATTAAATAATATACCATTATGATTACTGTAGACAACAGAACTTGACGACGCTGTTCTAGGCTCGCGGCCTAGTTAGGAGTACGAAATAACATGGAGTCGCCACCCGGTGTGAACCGGGACAAAGGTTTAAGGCCGCACTCACCCCTCGCAAGGGAAGACCTCAAACCGTTGGGTTCGGAATGGTCCCTTACTTATGTCACTTGTGATGATATAATTTGTGCAATAAACTAACCGAATCTATTCAACATTCATGCTCAAGGGTACTTAGATCTAACATGCTTTCATCCAAATAATTCCACGCAATGTAACACAACAAGCGTATTGAACCATTAAATCAACATGTATAAATCATTACCCAAAAGCATCATAAACTAAGAACATGCGTAAAGAACAACCTAAACATGCTTTAACAAATAAATAACAAACTAAATTAAACCATGCTTTAAATAATAAACAAATAACCTAAAGACTATAGCATGCTCAAATACAAATTTGGATGAGACGAGATACATGTATCTTAAGTGGTACGTGGCATTGTATCCCGAGTGCAGACCATATTACCATCAATTCGGAATCGGTTATGGAATTTACGTCCGGGTTTCCATCCGATATACCACAAAAGGGAACACATATCCCGCTCATCCAACAATCACATCATGCCTCAAACGACTCTCATGCAATAATATTTTTAAAATAAATAAAATAAATGAAAGATGATAAATAAAAAGGTGCCCTCAGGTCTAACCTCTTTTTTCGTTCCTCGAAAGCGCGTTACACGGCCGTCGGAAGGATTGATACTCCGCAACTTTTCTGGTTCACTAATCCAACGATTTTCCTCGCGGTTTCACTGCTCGGGTTGTTGTTTTCACTCCGTTTCTCTACTGTTTTGAGGGTATTTTCTGGTTACTGTTTCAGGTCTATTAGCCTACTGTTTTGGGGACTGTTTTCAGAGATTTGGGGACTATTTTTGGGGTGTATTTAGTGCGACTTTAGGGCTGTGAATAAGGTTTATTTGAGGGTGATTTATGGCTGTAAATGGGGGCTGGAACTCGGCAATGGAGGGTTAAGTTTAGGGCTTGGGCGTGAAGGGTGTTGATGATGGAGGGAAGGTGCGGCAATAGAGGCCATTGGATCTTGAGGGTGCGACAATGGAGGCTTCAGGGGGCTGCTTGGGCGTGCAATGGAGGCTTAAGAGAGTGCTTTAGGCGTGTGAGAGGGATGTATATGTGCCAATGGGTTTAAGGGGGGGCTGGTACGTGCTGGATGGCTTGCGCAGGGTGAGTAGGTCTTTGTGGCGTTGGTGTGGCGTGATCTTGTGGCTGTGATGCGTGAGTGGGGCTTGGCAGATGGCGTGAAAGACTTGTTAGTGGAGCAGGCTTGATAGACGTGGCTTCAACGTGAGTGGAAGGTGTGGTTTTAGCCGTGAGTAGGTAGGCTGTGAAGGTTGGTTTCGTGAATGAAGGGTCAGTTGCGTTGATGCTTATAGGGTTTGCTATTATGAAGAATTAAGGGGGCTGTTGAAGGGCGAGAGCTGAGGCTGTGTTGATGTTGAATGGAAGTAGGCTTGAGGTAGTGTGATGGGCAGTGAATGCGTGAAAGATAGGGTGCAGTTTGTTCGGCGTGCGTAGGTTCTTTGTGGCTGTTTTATGTGCGTGAAAGGGGTAAGTTCCAGGGGCTGTATTGTCGTGAATATGGAGCTGAAATAAGGGTCAGTGGATGATTTGTGGCTTGCGGCAAGGTAAAGGCAGTGCAGAGAAGGTTTGATGAAGGCAATGTGAGTGGAGTTTGGGCGTGAATAACCTAGATTTATTTCCTTTGTGTTTTCCGTAAGAATCAGCCAGCCAGGGTTTGGTTTGTGGGGAGAAGGGTTATTTTTATAGGCAAAGGAATGAGTTTTACCTTGTTGGGGAAGGAATAGGATTTGTGTGTTAATTATGAGATATTTTTAATTTAGTATGTGATAGGGAAAATCTTTTAATTAAGGGAAGTGATTTGATTTATTCTTTTTAGTTAAGGATATGATTTATTTAATTTAGGAAGGTGATTTAATTTAGGAATGTGTTTTATTTAAATTAGGAATTTAATTTAATTTAATTTCAAGTTCAATTTAATTGGTGAATGTGATTTAATTTAATTTAAGTTTAATTTTAATTGGTTTTAATTATTTAATTTGTGAGATGTGTTTTAATGGGTTTGGTGTGTTTTAAATATTTTAATTATTTAATTTGTGAGATGTGTTTTAATGGGTTTGGTGTGTTTTAAAACAGAGGTCCAACAAGCGAACCCGAAGCGAAACAAGCGAGTTAAATCTGACAAAATACTAATTTCCAACTATACCCTCCCAACGTCCGTTTCCCGCGGCTTTCACAACTAAAGAGGTAGTGTCTCCATACGAGTCTCATCATCGGGCTGATATGCAAAAATGCAATGCCTACAGTCGCCCCCACTTTGATGGGACTTGTGCAGTGTCTGACAATGACAATCCTATCAAAGTACGTGCAATGCATTTTTACTTACCTGGATCGCCAGCTGTCACCTGGTCTGCCTGCTGCTTTTAACTGAGTTGATATGGTGGGAGGGTGCCTCGACCCCTGGGCTTTGTTCCCGAACCACCGAATGTGAATTGTGCTGATGATGCAGTGGGCCCTCGACCCTGGGACGCATCCCGAAACTGCAATTGATGTGTGGGCCCTCGACCCTGGGACACATCTTAAAAGTGATGATAAATGAATTCTTGGCTTGCCAGCTGCCACCTGACTTGCCTGCTGTTTTGAACTGAATTGATATGATGGCGAGGTGCCTCGACCTCTGGGCTTTGTTCCCGAACCACCGAATGTGAACTGTGATGATGATGCAGTGGGCCCTCGACCCTGGGACGCATCCCAGAACTGCTAATGACAACGGGGGCACCTCGACCCTCGAACTGATGATGTAGTGGGTACTTCTACCTTGGGCACGCATCTCGGCCCGGAACTATAACCGACAATGGGGGCACGCATCTCGGCCCTGGGTACGCATCTCGACCCAATACCGCTGACAAGAGGGACTTCGCCCTGAATATGATGTAGTGGGTACGCATCTCGACCCTGGGCACGCATCTCGGCCTGGAACTACAACCGACAACGGGGGCACGCATCTCGGCCCTGGGTACGCATCTCGACCCAATACCGCTGACAAGAGGGACTTCGCTCTGAATATGATGTAGTGGGTACGCATCTCGACTCTGGGCACGCATCTCGGCCCGGAACTACAACCGACAACGGGGGCACGCATCTCGGCCCTGGGTACGCATCTCGACCCAATACCGCTGACAAGAGGGACTTCGCCCTGAATATGATGTAGTGGGTACGCATCTCGACCCTGAGCACGCATCTCGGCCCGGAACTACAACCGACAACGGGGGCATGCATCTCGGCCCTGGGTACGCATCTCGACCTAATACCGCTGACAAGATGTGGGCCTCAACCCTGGGACGCATCCCGAAAATGATGATGCAGTGGACCTCGATCCTGGGAGGCATCACAATAGCTGCAACCGACAACGGGGGCTTCGACCCTGGGACGCAACCCAATATCGCTGACAAAATATGGGCCTCGACCCTGGGACGCATCCCGAAAATGATGATGCAGTGGACCTCGATCCAGAGACGCATTCCCAAAATGCTGATGATGTGGGTCACGACCCTGAGACTCATCCCCAAAACTGATACTGATGCTGATATGGGCCTCAACCCTGGGACTCATCCCCAAATCTGATATTACCGTGGGCCTCGACCCTGCGACTCATCCCCAAAAACTGATACTGATATAGGCCTCAACCCTGGGACTCATCCCTAAAACTGATGATGATGCTGATGTGGGCCTCAACCCTGGGATTTATTCCTGAAGACTGCTAATAATGCGGGCTTCACCCCCTGAGATTCATTCCCGAAAACTGCTGATAATGCGGGATTCCCCCCCTGGGATTCATTCCAGGATTCATTCCAAAACTCTGAGGATGTGGGCCTCGACCCTGGGATTCATTCCAAAAACTCTGCTGATGTGGGCCTCGGCCATTGGATTCATTCCCTGGATTCATTCCAAATTCTGACGATGTGGGCCTCGGCCCTGGGATTCATTCCCTGGTTTTCATTCCAAATCTCATGCTGACGTGGGCCTCGACCTTGGGATTCATTCCCGATGCTGCTGATAATATGGGCCTCGACCCTGAGTTGATACCGATGTGGGCATCGCCCCAAACTAATACTGATGTGGGTCTTGCCCCAAAACTGATACTGATGTGGGCCTCGCCCCTAAACTGATGTGGGCCTCAACCCTGGGACTCATCCCCAAAACTACTACTCATATGTTGCTGATTCTGGTTGGCTTGTCTTTGCCGCTTTTTTTTTTTTTTTTTTTTTTTTCTTTGAAATATGTGAACACAAAACAAAACAAACACAAAAAAGAATGCAAAATATGTTACGTGTATGCATGCATGCATGAATGAATTTCCTATTCCGCTGGGTTAGGTTTTTCCGCTAGTTCTCCAGGTGATTGCTCGGCCTTCTCTCTAGTCTCATGACTCAATATGATGTTACGTCCTTGATTTCCGATGTGGTGGACTGGTCGCCCCCAGTCTTGGTTTAGCTTTCTGCTCTCCGCTGTTTGCACTTGGTCAAGATGAACCACATGGTGGGGCCTTCTATATCATCATACTATGCTACGAAATAGTCTCAATAGTTATACATATCATTGTCCTCAAAGAATGCCTAGTAATGAAACCAGAGAACCTTCAAAACACCCAATGTAACTTAAATCCAAGTCTTTGGATAAATGATCTAAGCTAGACTCAAAGTGTGTGTGTGCAAAGGTTCTTTCACAGCTTAATCCTCAGGTAAGCTAACTCGATGATTTCGTTTCAAAAATTGGGATCGATGGGTCAAACCAACCTAGATGTCTTAGTTAGGCTCTGCAATTACTTTTTCATGCTCAATGTGATATGGTTTTATTTCTCTTTTTTCTCTCTTCTTTTTTTTCTTTTCATTTTGAAATTCTTCTTTTTTTTTTTTTCTTTTTTTTCTTTTTCTTTTTTTTTTCAACACACCTACCCTTTAAGGTAGCATTTCTCCTCATGGTGGTCCTAATACTCGCCCATGGGTAGCTTCACGCTTATCAGTTATAGGTGGTTCAATTCTTTTCTTTAGAGACTTTTCTTTCATTTTCAACCATACCACACATCATAACATAAGCAAATCAAGATAGACATCTAAGCAAACGGTCATTCACCGACCTACAATTTCTTCAACTAGTCACTTTGCTAACTACTCAGGTTTTCACTGTTAAGAACCATAATCAAGTGCTTACGAGTCTAACATAGATCAATCACTCAAAGTATCAGATAAAAGCACATCAAGAGTTTATCATTTCTAAAGTTTTACTCTAAAGCAATCAATTTCATCATCGGACTTATGTCTAACTATCAAAGACTAAAAACAAACAACAATTCTTTTCTTTTTTTCTTTTTTTTTTCTTTTCTTTTTTTTTTTCTTTTTTTTTCCTTTTTTTTTCCTTTTTTTTCTTTTCTTTTTGAAGGCCCCTCATGGTCTTTCTATCCTTGCAGTAAAGTTCTTTGTTTCTCGATTTCCTTTTTCCCGATGTCAATGTTTGCTAAACTCTTCTTTGACAAGTCTCATTTTTCCTAACCCAACGGATATCTATGATGGCTTTTAAGACACGGAGGGTTAACATGATGCGTGAATGCATGAGATGTATGAGACATAATATGCATGGGGTTATCAAAGGCATAAAGGTGGCCCCAATAGGTCATGCAACTATGGTTCACATGTGGGTTTACGGGAGTGTGGACAAAGGCTCTCGTTTGACGAAGGATTACCCACAACTAGGACTCCCCACTCAATGGTTCGAGCGACCAAGTGAGTGCTCCTTTTTATACCTTACGGTACGTGCCAATGAGTTACAGTGTGTGACTAACTGTCGAATGGATTTCCATTGTAGATTCCCCAGAGGGAGGGTGGAGCGAGGCTCTCTTAAGTACCCAAGCCCCTTAGGCTCTTATCACTTGGTGTCAGGAATAAACAACGAGTCCTCCAAACTAGTTGTCACAATGAGCTACAAGTAATGATTATCTCGGTGTCTTCACAGCTTTTCCTTATAAAAAGGTAGTGAGTGAAGGAAGACATCGAACCATTACCTAGCCTTAACAATGCTTTGATTACACCCCTTTCAACTCACTATAGAAACGATTAACTAAAGCACAAATCATAAACATCACAAGACATGATTTCGGGGCCGATTCAAAATATTCCCCAGTGGAGTCGCCAAACTGTAGACAACAGAACTTGACGACGCTGTTCTAGGCTCGCGGCCTAGTTAGGAGTACGAAATAACATGGAGTCGCCACCCGGTGTGAACCGGGACAAAGGTTTAAGGCTGCACTCACCCCTCGCAAGGGAAGACCTCAAACCGTTGGGTTCGGAATGGTCCCTTACTTATGTCACTTGTGATGATATAATTTGTGCAATAAACTAACCGAATCTATTCAACATTCATGCTCAAGGGTACTTAGATCTAACATGCTTTCATCCAAATAATTCCCGCAATGTAACACAACAAGCGTATTGAACCATTAATCAACATGTATAAATCATTACCCAAACGCATCATAAACTAAGAACATGCGTAAAGAACAACCTAAACATGCTTTAACAAATAAATAACAAACTAAATTAAACCATGCTTTAAATAATAAACAAATAACCTAAAGACTATAGCATGCTCAAATACAAATTTGGATGAGACGAGATACATGTATCTTAAGTGGTACGTGGCATTGTATCCCGAGTGCAGACCATATTACCATCCATTCGGAATCGGCTATGGAATTTACGTCCGGGTTTCCATCCGATATACCACAAAAGGGAACACATATCCCGCTCATCCAACAATCACATCATGCCTCAAACGACTCTCATGCAATAATATTTTTAAAAAAATAAAAAACGAAAGATGATAAATAAAAAAGGTGCCCTCAGGTCTAACCTCTTTTTTCGTTCCTCGAAAGCGCGTTACACGGCCGTCGGAAGGATTGATACTCCGCAACTTTTCTGGTTCACTAATCCAACGATTTTCCTCGCGGTTTCACTGCTGGGTTGTTGTTTTCACTCCGTTTCTCTACTGTTTTGAGGGTATTTTCTGGTTACTGTTTCAGGTCTATTAGCCTACTGTTTTGGGGACTGTTTTCAGAGATTGGGGGACTGTTTTTGGGGTGTATTTAGTGCGACTTTAGGGCTGTGAATAAGGTTTATTTGAGGGTGATTTATGGCTGTAAATGGGGGCTGGAACTCGGCAATGGAGGGTTAAGTTTAGGGCTTGGGCGTGAAGGGTGTTGATGATGGAGGGAAGGTGCGGCAATAGAGGCCATTGGATCTTGAGGGTGCGGCAATGGAGGCTTCAGGGGGCTGCTTGGGCGTGCAATGGAGGCTTAAGAGAGTGCTTTAGGCGTGTGAGAGGGATATATATGTGCCAATGGGTTTAAGGGGGGGCTGGTACGTGCTGGATGGCTTGCGCAGGGTGAGTAGGTCTTTGTGGCGTTGGTGTGGCGTGATCTTGTGGCTGTGATGCGTGAGTGGGGCTTGGCAGATGGCGTGAAAGACTTGTTAGTGGAGCAGGCTTGATAGACGTGGCTTCAACGTGAGTGGAAGGTGTGGTTTTAGCCGTGAGTGAGTAGGTAGGTGTGAAGGTTGGTTTCGTGAATGAAGGGTCAGTTGCGTTGATGCTTATAGGGTTTGCTATTATGAAGAATTAAGGGGGCTGTTGAAGGGCGAGAGCTGAGGCTGTGTTGATGTTGAATGGAAGTAGGCTTGAGGTAGTGTGATGGGCAGTGAATGCGTGAAAGAT
>SKCR01007140.1:0-30248 GCA_019454045.1 Zanthoxylum bungeanum
CAAAACAGCGAGCTAAAGCGTTGAACCAGTGAACCAGAAAGTTACGGAGCTTTGGCCCTTCCGATCACTGTGAAACGCGGGTCCGAAAGTCGACATAAAAGGTTAGACCTGAGGGTACTTTTCATATTCATTTTCATTTATAATGTTATCGTTTATTGAGTTTCGTTTGCATGATTATTGTGGAGTGATGCATGTTGTGGCCCTTGAGTAGATGGATGTATTATGAAGTGATGTATGTTGTGGCCCTTGAATAAAATGAAAAATGTGTCGCCTCTCGTGGTATATAGGATGGAAACCCGGACATAAATTTCATAGCCGATTCCGAATGGACGGTATTACTCGGGATACAACTCCACATACCACTTAAGTAAACGGCGCATATTTTGTTTTATGTTGTTTTGATTTGTTTATTATTCACTACTTGATTTCCGCATGTTATTTGTTTATGTAATGATGAGATAAAGCGCATGGGCTTAGTAAGTGGGATTAAAGGTCCTCTAAGTCAATGGGTTAAAAGCCTTTACCACGATATTTTGTCACGCTGGATAATGTATATTCGATTGGATGTGAGATATGTTCAATCGGATACACAAAGTCTGATATCATTGTCTTTACATTTTATATATGTATTGTGTTGTTTGCGCATGGGCTTAGTAAGTGGGATTAAAGGTCCTCTAAGTCATGGGGTTAAAAGTCTTTACCACGATGCTTTGCCGCGCCGGATGATGTATATTCGATTGGATGTGAGATATGTTCAATCGGATACACGAAGTCCGATATCATTGTCTTTACTTTTTATATATGTATTGTGTTGTTTGCGCATGGGCTTTGTAAGTGGGATTAAAGGTCCTCTAAGTCAAGGGGTTAAAAGCATTTACCACGATGCTTTGCCGCGCCGGATAATGTATATTCGATGGATGTGAGATATGTTCCATCGAATACACGAAGTCTGATATTGTTATCTTAATTTTTATATGTATTATGATGTGATGCGCATGGGCTTAGTAAGTTGGATTGAAGGTCCTCCATTTCGAGGGGTTAAAGAACCTTTACCACGATACTTCGCCACGCCTTTTATTTCGTTATTCGCTTTCTTTGTATGTCAACTTCTTGCATAATCATGCATCATATTGCATTGCGTATGCGCTTAGTAAGTCGGATTATAGGTCCTCCATTTGGAGGGATAAAAAGCCTACGGTCTACATTAACCACGATACTGTTAGACAATTATGACCCATAGCATCACTGTTTGTAAAAGACATTGTGTTTTTGTACTAAATTAACTATGTAGTAATGAAATTGCCTTTTACCATTTGTTAATTTATTTACTTTGATATAGAAATGGTAGAAGTCCTTATGATTAGTTCCGGATTGAGATGTTATGAGACCGTATCAATCCATAAAGGTTTAATCATTAAATATCCCTAGTCGTAGTATTATCAAGACTGGACATCGATAATGCGGAATAGACTAGTATTGCACTTGTGCGCGTTTGTGAGGCATAACGGCACAGTTCTCATATGTTTAAGTATTGGATACTTATGCAAGTGCGATAGGAGGTTGTGTTTTACTGATGGTATGGAAAACAGCTTAGCTCTGGATAGACCCCGGGGAATCCCATTGGTAGTATGTATATGTGTTTATGGGAGTCCGCTTCAGGGTAGGTGTATTTGGTCTTAACCTAAGACTTGCATCGCTAGTACTTGCGACAATCGGTAAACTTTCATTTTGGTCGTCCAGGGCTTTAACAGGTTCTGTGTGCGCCTCTTCTAGGTTTATTGAGAATCGTAGTGTATTGCCAAAGATGTAGGTTATCTAAGGGAAACCAAAGTATAGTACTTATACAACTCACAAGAGAACAATGTAATTGTTGCTCACCATGCGGTTTTCCTAAGCGGAATACCTATATGCAGTGGTGAGGGGGAGGAAAGTAAAACTCGATGAAAATCGGAGTAATACTATTCCCGCCACCGATTCCTTAATGGAACACAAATAGTTCATCAAGAATGAAACTATACCAGTAATCTTTGAATACACAAGAACACCGCGTTAGTCAGAGAGAGTCAGAAAACAACCTGGGGTATGGGTTTCTGATCTCACCTCATAAAGATGTCAATCTTATTGAGGAATACAAACTGATTACGTATGAGGAAGTGATACCGGGTATCGACTCCCTATTATGGAAAAGTGACATAAAGTCCGAAATGGATTCCATGTATACCAACCGAGTTTGGACACTGGTTGAAGTACCGCAAGGCATTGTGCCTATTGGTACTATTAAGTCTTCAAGGAAGACATACATGGAAGGCAACATACAACGTACTAAGCTAGGCTTGTAGTGAAAAGGTATCTTTATCAACATTGTGTCGATTACGACGAAACCTTTTACCTGTTGCCATGGTAAATCCATTTGGATAATGCTTGCTAATGCTGCATGTTTCATTCATGAAATATGGCAGCTGAATGCCAAAACCTCTTTCCTTAACGGAATCCTTTTGGAGGATGTTTATAACATCCTGACAGTTGTCATACCAAAACTAGCAAACAAGGTTTGCAGGTTATTCGATCCATGGATGGATTGAAGCAAGCATTACGTTCTTGGAATTATCGTTTTGATGTAATCATAATGGTGTATGATTTAATTCAAAACGAAATGATTATTCTGTATATAAGGAGGTTAGTGGGAGCGCACTGAAAGTGAAAGTCCTAAATAATGATGACATATCACTTCTTGGAAATGATATTCCCATATTACAATCGGTGAAAGCTTGGCTTTCGAGAAAATTCTCCGTTGAATTCTTGGAAGAAACAACCTTTATTCTAGGAATAAAGATCTACTGGGATAGATCTAAAGGTTGTTAATACTCTCTGAGCACTCGTACATTGAAAAATGTACGTGACCTGGTGTCTCATATGCTTTGAGCAAATGGATTCACAATCAGGCCAATCCAAGTGATATTCACTGGATTGATGTTAAGAACATCCTTTAGTATCTTAGATAAACTAAGGATGTTTTCTTAAACTATGGAGAATGAGAGCTTGAAGTGACTGGGATCACTACTGCAAGTTTCCTAACCGATAAAAATGACTATAAGTCGTAACAACGGTACTACAAAGTTTGAATATCGGAACAGTGAGCTGGAAATCATCCCAGCAAGATACTATTACCGAATAAACAACACAAGTGGATTATTATTGCAACTGAGGCAGCAATAGAAGCCTTCTGGATTGATTAATAATCTAATTAGATTAGATATAGTTCTGTTAGCAGCTGAGCTAGTCTTCAACGCAGGCTAAAGAATTAATGGTCTCATCAACGATCCAGATATATACTTCGACTATTCATCTGATTCGTTCAGATCATACATCGTGGCGATGTGATGATCGTATAAATCGCATCAGATGATAATTATGCAAATCCGCTGACAAAAAGTATTTTCTCAGTAATTTGAGCGAACCATACATAGTTCGGGTGTAAGACACTCGAGTGACTCGCTATAGGCCAAGTTGGAGATTTATGGACAGGTATGACCCATAGCGTCACTATTTTTACAGATCATGGTGTTGTTGTACAAATTAACTATGTGACAAAGGAAATTACTCTCTTATCATTTGTGATTAGATCACCAAGATGTAAAAATGATAGGAGGTCTTTATGATTAGTTCCTGGATTGAGATGATATGAGACAGTATCAATCCACGAAGGTTTAATCATTATATATCCCTAGTCAGAGTATTATCGATATTGGACATCGATAATGCGTAAAAGACTAGTATTACACTTGTGCGCGTTGTGAGGGCATAACGGCATAGTTCTCATATATTTGGGTATAGGATACTCATGCAAGTGTAGTAGGAGGTTTGTTTTACCGATGGTACGGAAAACAGCTTCGCTTTGGATAGACCCCTCGGAATTTCAATGGTAGTATGACTATGTGTCCATGGAAGACCGAAATCGGGGTAGGTGTATTTGGTATTAACCTCAGACTTGCACTGCTAATACATGCGACAATCAATATGTTTTGGTTTTAGGTCGTCCAGGCTTTAACAGGTTATGTGTACGCCTCTGATGGGTATATTGAGAATCGTAGTGTGTTGGGTGTGATGTCAAGACGAAAGTATCACTCCAGTCATAATGGAGATGATGGTCACGTAGGATACGAAACTGGTTCTCTTATGTACTGCAGTCATCGGGATAACATGACTAGGTCATGTTTATCTGATTATAGAGACTAGTTACCAGAGATCCGATATGTGCTTCGTACGGGGCAGACAAAATTCCAGCCCCAGGCCTTGCACGTGACATCCGATACTGGATCGAAATACGTAATACTACGTATACTACGCCTGATATAGATCACATATTCCTGTAAGGATATTTCTGGAGAATTGGATAGGCATGGCGCTTTGCTAGAAGCCAACCTTGTCTTGTAAATCGGTACAAACGTAGTACGAGGTACTTACGTGTTCGGATAGTCCGACGACCGTATTTACTGCCAACATATCCGGGGATCTCATGGGTCGCTTCCCGAAGATTCACTGATGACGTATGACTCGCACTTTGATTAATCTGGGATAAATTAGATGAGAGAGAAAATTAATCTGGGATTAATTACGGAGATATTTCTCTGGGATAAAATATTAAAAAAGAGAGAAAACGATTAATTAGGAATTAATCGATAAAATAATATATTCGATATATTATACGAAATTGGATTTCGATGCGGAATTTAAATTAGATTTTAATTCGGGCGAACGAGTTAATTTAGAATTAATTCGTTAGCGACGTAAATAGTGATTTTGCTAGGCATAATTATTTAATTGCGTCGCAACGGAAAATTCATTAATTTAGAATTAGCGAACCCGAGCCTGAGAGTATTTGCGAGCGCATTCGCATTTCGAATTCGAGTGCGGCAAGCAAGTCACATCAAGTGTCAAATCGCTAGTCGCATCAAGCGTCAAATCATTAGTCAATTTGAGTGATGTGACAACTTGTCACTTGATTGATTGAGTGATGTGAATAGTTGATGTAGTGGTTGGCAAAGCTTTAATGCCATTTGACTTTTTGGAAAAAGGAAATGGTAAATGATTTTTGAAATTAATAAAGTGTATTAGATACACAATTTTGCAACCAACCAACACATTCTCTCATCTCTTTCTTCCTCCATCTCTCTCGGCCTACGGCCTCTTTCTTCCTAAAATTTATGGTTTCACCGAAAATGAGAGGAGAATCCATTGATTATTTTTGTGGTAAAAATCAAGAGTGCTAGCACACTTTAGAGTCTTGCGAAGGTGATAGGGAAACCCACCAGTGAGCTTGGAATCACATCACGAAAGCTTGGAGCTTGGAGGTTGATTCATGGTCGAATCTTGGAGAGCCAAAACAGTGGACTATCGTGAGCTCTAGGAAGGAAAAGCTTGAATTTTTGTTCTTCGTCGCATCGCTCAACCGCTCGATGTAAGTATTCTGCAACTTCATCGTGTATTTGCACTTATGTTTCTTGCTTGATAATCGATTCTCAGGACTTAGAGATTTACCAACAGAATCTTCCAAAGATCATGTTCTACTATTTGCTCAACTCCGGGCTTAGGCCCGAGATGTCATTCTATCAAATAGAATAACTTCTCGATTCCCAGGACTATCCTGAGGTTCTATTCCCAATCTGAAAATTAAAGTCGTTTAAAGACATTTTTACCCAGGTTTATGTTTTAAACGCTAATCTTTCAGTTATCTTGATTTCAATAGTCCAACTATCCAATCAACGATTTCAGGTACAATTGAATATAATTATTACTATAGTCTAACTATATAATCAATTATAATTTAATTGGTTAAATTCAAATATATTGATTATTATAATCCAATTATATAATCAACTATAAATGAAGTAGTTTGAATACAGTCTAACTGTTTAATTTAAAACAACGATTAAATATTAGTCCAACTAATATATTTATGTATTGAAGAAAATTGAAATGAGCGTGTATTGGCAAGTATCTAAACGAAATTACAAATTTAATACTTGCCTCCCACTATTTTTTGGCGAGCCTCTAACCCTCTATTGAGTACTCATGAAACCTAGTTTCCTAGTGGGCTAGGATCCCGTTAAATAACACACAACCTTGACTTTGGCCAACAAGCTGTATGATATTTAACTAGGTAGATCTCTAAGATCAATTGCATCTCATCCAATTCCTAGATCCATTAGGTGGACATCCAAGTCTGAAACATATATCTAATATATGCCAATATATCCGATATATTCCCTAACATTTTTCCTCTGAATTAACTAAGCCTTGGCTTTGGCACAACAAGCTTAATGATTCCAGTTAAGCATGATCCATTGACCTTGGAAAGCTTCGTAATCGATGTCGATGGACAAGAAATGATCTTGACTTTGGCCAACAAATCACAACGTGGACAAGACATGCGATATGGAACAAAGCCTTCATGATTCAAACACATCCGTGATGGACAAAGGTCTTGACTTTGGCCAACAAACCATTCAATGGAAGGAAAACGCTTAATATATGTTGAGGGTTTTTTCGCGTAATTGGCAACCAATTAATTATCCTTAATTAGGTCTCATCATACACCCTTAAGCATGCATTCTAAAAGCATAATAAGGCACGATAAATAAATTAATAATGATAAGCGGATGGATATTTAAAACATTTTGTTCCTAGAACAAATCTCTCCCTTTCTTCTCTCCCGCTAGCACAAATCTGACTTCTACCCAATTACATAACACTTCTAAAGAAACCTCATTTACATTGAGGGGAATAGGTGAGAAGAGAAATACAAAGAATCAATAGGTAATAGGTTGGACACGCAGGTCCAATTTAATAAATTCTAAATTTATTACAACAATTTCCAAAATTGCCCTCACCCATTTATTATCCATCCGATATATATTATTCATATATCACATCCATGTATTCACACAAAGCATGTTATCAATCAATATAATCCAATTAATTAATCTGAAATTAATGACCATCCAATGTTCAAACAACGATTTGATTTCGCGAGTCCAACTCGTTTAATAATAAGTACTCAAAGTATGAATTCTTGAATTCTATCAAACTACAATATTAAATCCAATTTAATTTGTATTCAATACTAATTCTTTATTTAATTCCAAATTAAATAATTACACTTTATTAATGAGCCTTTGCGACTTAGATTCTAAATCTAATCTTTACGGGTCTCAAAGCCCAATTAACATCCAATGTCAATTTAATTAAAGTCCAATGGGCTTTCAATTAATTTATAAGGCATGGACTTTGGAAACCAAAGCCCAATAAGGAATCACCCTTTTGCCAAAAATCAATTTAGGCCCATTAGGCCCAATTAAAATTTTAAAGGCCCATTTAATCATATTTTGACTTTATGGAAATGGTTTTAGGCCCAATTGGATCCAACCAATTATCCTAAACCAAACTTGGCCCAACCAAGCCCATTAAGGCCAAATACAATATTTTCAGCCCAATCCAAAATTTAACCCAACTAATTAAATTCCAATATTCCCAATATCACAATTCAATTAATTAAAGTGTTTAGGCATGATTAACCATTTAAATTAAAATTTCCAAAATACTAATCTAATCAATTAATCATGCTTATCCATCATCAATACTTGTCCAACATTATTGAATCAAAAAATCATCTCATTTCATGCTTACTAGGTCACGACATTTAGGGATTTTTGAACTGATTTCGATTTCAATCCAATTAAATCATTAATCAATTTAATCCAAGTATTTAAACTCATCCAATGATCAAAAGAACAAAAAATACCATGACATTAGGGCACTAGTTACATTCGGCCAAGCCAAAGAAAATGGGGAAAATTAATCCAATTAAATTTTCGTCAAATTGATCATATATAACTCCAAGTTATCCATATAAAAGCATGCTCAAACAAACAATTTGGTTAAATCATGCTCAAATCAAATTTACCCAAATTTTACCATAATTCAATTTCATGCTTAATAACCGCTCTGATACCATTGTTGGGATTTCTAGGTCAAACCAAGATCAAATTAAGCAATGAAATATGTGAATACAACAAAGTAAAGTAGCGGAAATACTCACTTTGATCGGCTTTGAGATGCGTTGAACACAAAAATTTCTCTTTGAGACTCTCGGCCAAGCCCTTGGTTGTGCTCCTTGTGTTGATCTTCAAGCTCCAAGCTTTGAATGTAGATTCAATGCTCATAGATGGGTTTCCCTATCACCTTTGAATGATCTCTTTAGTGTGCAAGCACTTGGAAAAAATTTGCAACAAATTGTTTCCTTAAGCCTTGTGTGACTCTCGGCTAAGCCAAGAGAGGAGAGAAAAAATGGCACTTTGCCGGGAGTGAGGGAGAAAAGAGAGAAGAGTTGTGTTGTGTGTTGATTTTCAAAATCAAGTAACCTAATACCAAATTTCAAAAATCAGTCAAAGGTCTTTCACACATCAATGAATTAAGCTTGTGTGTTTTACAAGTTTCCAACAACCCAACCATTCCATCAACCAAAATTAGATTAAAGTGACTAGGTGATGTGACACAATAAAAATCCGAGTGGGCCCGCAACACATCTCGGGCTCGGATTCGCTAATTCCAAATTAACGAATTTTTCGTTGTGACGTAATTAAATAATTAAGCCTAGCAAAATTACTATTCACATCGCTAGCGAATTAATTATAAATTAATTCATTTGCCCGAATTAAAATCTAATTTTAATTTCGCGTCGAAATCTAATTTCGTATAATATATCGAATATATTATTTTTTTATCGATTAATTCCAAATTAATTGTTCTCTCTCTTTTAAATAGTATTTTATCCCAGATAAAATATCTCTGTAATTAATCCTAGATTAATTTTCTATCTCTTATAATTAATCCCAGATTAATTATGTGCGAGTCATACGTCATCGGTGAATCTTCGGGAAGCGACCCATGAGATCCCTGGATATATTGGCAGTAAATCCGGTCGTCAGACTATCCGAACACGTACGTACCTAGTACTACGTTTTTACCGATTTACAAGACATGGTTGGCTTCTAGAAAAGCATCGTGCCTACCCAATTCTCCAGAAATATTATTATAGGAATATGTGATCTATATCAGGCGTATTATACGTAGTATAATGTATTGCGATCCAGCATCGGATGTCACATGCTAGGCCTGGGGCTGGAATTGTGTCTACCCCGTACGAAGCACATATCAGATCTCTGGTAACTAGTCTCTATAATCGGATAATCATGACCTAGTCATATTATCCCAATGACTGCAGTACATAAGAGCACCAGTTCCGTATCCTACGTGATCATCATCTCCACTATGACTGGAGTGATACTTCCATCTTGACATCACACCCAATACACTATGATTCTCAATATACCCAGAAGAGGCGTACACAGAACCTGTTAAAGCCCTGGACGACCAAAACCAAAGTATATTGATTGTCGCAAGTTAGGTTTACTAATTATAGTACCTAGTGTGAGTTGAATACAATCCATGTGGGTTCGACACTCTTTCACTTATCTTTACTAAAACTTGACACCGTACACTTACGGTACGATAGAAAATATCACAACACTATCCGATAGGAGTTCCATCTCAGGCTTGGTTCCAACAAAGGCAAATAAAGATCGTGCAAAGATTGAACCTGAGATATCAGCTTCTCGGTGTCACAAATATGCTAAACAATGAATGATACCACCAATTAATTTTTTTCCATTTATTTAAGCTGGACAATCATCTAGAATTGGGAAGTTCCAAGATTCTAGGGACTGGGCCAGTTAATGGGAAACACAAATGGAATGTATCCACTATCAATTTATTTTTCTTGTAACGAGATATTATAAAAAGTGAAAAAAAAAAAACTAAAGAAATTGATGTTGGACAGTAATGACCCATAACATCACTATTTGTAAAAGACATTGTGGTTTTTGTATAAATTAACTATGTGAAATTTCCATTTTATCATTTTGTAATTAGATTACTTGAATATATATAAAAGATGAAAGTCCTTATGATTAGTTCCGGATTATAAGATATGAGACAGTATCAATCCACTAAAGTTTTAATCATTAAATATCCCTAGTCGTAGTATTATCGAGACTGGACATCGATAATGCGGAATAGAATAGTATTACACTTGTGCGCGTTATGGAAGCGTAACTGCATAGTTCTCATATATTCGGAAGCACGCAGGGAAGCAGAAAATACAGAAAACACTCATCCTGAAAAATAGGGTTGTAACACCCCGCCAGAAGCAGGATGCTACCGACAGGAGACAAGATTGACCCATCTCTATAAGCCTCTGAATTTACCAAAAATTTGGCATGATGTATCCTAAAAATTGGACAGTATCAATCCACTAAAGTTTTAATCATTAAATATCTCTAGTCGTAGTATTATCGAGACTGGATAGCGATAATGCGGAATAGACTAGTATTACACTTGTGCGAGTTATGGAAGCGTAACGGCATAGTTCTCATATATTTGGGTATTGGATACTCATGCAAGTGTAGTAGGAGGTTCTGTTTACCGATGGTACGTAAACAGTTTAGATTAATCTCCCTTAAATTTTAATACATAAATTTTCTTAAAACCTGACTTAATTGGATAATGCCTTTATAGTTGGTTGGACTTAATTAAATTAATTTTAACCTGACTTAATTGGATACCGCCTTTATGGTCGGTTGGAATTAATTATAACATGACTAAATCAGGATACCGCCTATATGGTTGGTTGGTAATATAATGCAAATTTATATATTATAATAAGGAAGATTTCAAGATTTGAAATAGAAAAGGTGGATCCATAACCCCAATATTTTATTTTTAATCTAGGGAAGTGATGAAGCACAATATTCTTGAGTTTAATAATTGATTTTCTTTATATAATGGGTAATACTTTAGGCTTGTTTATTGAATTTTAAGCTTAATGGTTCTTGTTGCCTGATCACCAATAAGATTTATATGGTAAACTTAAAATGAACTTGGAAAAGGGATTTTAGGTTTCAATCTTAGATTCAATAGCTCACGATCTCTCCCTTAGGGTAGATTTTTATTAGGGAGATTTCCTTTCAGGATAGACATATACCTGTCGGGCGTGGGTAGCCACAATTGGAACTTGAACTTAATGAATTCGGAGTTTCTTGGTTAACATAGACATATAGTTAAATGGGGTACTTTCGGTGTTTGCATCTGACCATCGACAGAGGCTTTTGCATATCTTCGTGTTCTAGGTTAACTAACTAATTTATTACATATATATAAGAGAATCAATTCATCATTAGAATAATATTGTGTGGAATCACAACCCTAGATGTTTGCTTTCTTAATTTCCTTTGTTTGATTTTATATTTTTATTTATTGATTTATTTAGCAAATCCATATTCAACAACCAATCATCAATCATTCCCTTCTCACCCTAATTAGATACTTGTAAATAAATAGAATCAATAATTAATAACAACAGTAGAAATTAAGTCATCATGGGATCAATATTTTTATATGGCTTGAGTGATATGTGCGCTTGCGTAATGTGTGTGTTTACCACTGGTCAGTATCCTGTCAATCATGTACTCCTATTACTCAAGAAAGGCTTAGCTTATACCAAACAAACCTCTATATAATTATATTGTATGCACTAGTCAATAACAAACTTACTCCAATAACGCACATCTTCACGTGCTAAAACAAATTCAAAAATCATAAATATCTTATACACTCAAATCATATTTATCATCTCATGCATATTCAAATATATGTACCCATGCTTATACATATACTTGTTCATTTACATATACACATACATACCATTACATGTCCATACTCTTACTTACATCAATAGGCATCAATGTCATTAATCTGGTACTTCGTACAATCAAATCATAAATCTTGTACTTCGTACCAAAAGCCACCTCATAACTATCCAACCTTTTTTTTATCCTAACATGTCAATCTTCTTTATATATATTTTAAAACACGAATTCACTAATTCAAGTTCTCATCGCATGGGTTACTTACCTGGCTTCACGAGCACTTCAGGTCCTAGTCAAGTCTGCCAAAACTAATGGTAAAACATCATTAGAATCACAACTTATGATATTCCCGACTTAGCTTTGACAAAGTTCTGGATCTATCCGGGACAATCAAATCAAGTCTGATTTCAATATTTTCAGTTTCAGTAATCTTAAAACATCATTATAAACTGATCCAAGTGGCTAGTGAACTTAAATTCTTGATTTACGCATTTTTTGGAAAATCTTCCGAAAAAGTTTCCCCAAATGCTATGGAAGGGTCCCGAACCCTCTGAACCTACCCAAATTTATCCAAACATATTTATAATATCATATATAACTCATAACTATCATTAAAATCAAAGCACATCATTATACGTAAAAATTCATTTTCACACCGAAAACTTGCATATTCTATCGGATCAATCAAACTCGTTTCATTTTCACTCGGATTCTACCGAATGTTAATATTCTACCGAATGCTCATATTCAATATACTAATACTCAAACAATTCATTTTATATCATTACGCTACTCTACGAAGCAACTGGATACATCCGAATATTTAACGAAAAATTTGAAATTTACGGATTTTTACTGGGAGGTCTTATCGAGATTTCGAGGGCATATACGGACTCCCAACGGTCCCACAAATGTGTTGGAATTGATGAAATTCCGATTGGAGTTACTGTTCACCGTGGGTCACTATTCATCCGAATCTTCCTCCCTCATTTCACGTGCAACCGAGCACAGTTCGGAAAAATCACCATTGCCAACTTGCAGTACTCTTCGAGAGCTTCGATTTGGTAGATGGCTCGGACCATGAAACGAAACGACGAGTCGGGATCAGGATACCCAAGCCCCCATATTTCTCTCTCATTATCGCCATTTTCTAGTGACCTGGGGGCTACCACTGGCCACCAAAAGGTGAAAGGGTGGCCGGCGCACCCCCATGGCTGGTCACGCCGGTCAGCGGTGGCCAGAAGGCCGCTGGCGTGACCAGCAAAGGCAAGGATGAAATTTGGGGTTAGGGGGTAGACTTGGGGACTTTGGGAAGTTTTGCCATTTTGGGAATTTCTAAAAACAATGGGTATTTATAGTGAAGTTTCTGAAATTTACATTCTGGCCCCTGAAATTTATAATCAGGCCCTGTCATGGAAATTTCTAGAAACTTTACATTTTCGAAGCTCTTCTAATGTAAATTTCGAAATGTGTTAACCACGAAAGTTGTTTGTCTAGGAAAAGAGTTAGATGGTTTAAAAATCAGCTCAATCAGAATTTGTTTGCTATTTTTATAGCCGGGACAAGATACTTTTACGTGTATAATGATAAAATCAAAAATCGCGTAACCGGTTCTCGAAATCACGCGTTTTCCAACACTAGGAATCTTCACTTTAAAATATTTCAATCTATTTCCCAACACATAAACTCTGATTTTTGATTACCATCCCGTTACAAATCTTTAACTTTAATTCGGAAACCTTCCAACACTATTCTTAAAAACTCGGGATATTACAAGGGTGGCGTGGGGACGCCACTTTTGGCATCGCGATGCCAATTTCGATGCTGCAACAGAAGCCTTGAATCTTAATAAAGTCGTATTTTACATGCACAATGACTCAAAGACTTCCCTATAAATATAGAAGCTCGTCCAAAATCCTAAAAAGGGATGTTAATACGCAACTCAAGACTCAAAACACATATTTTTTTAGAGAGATCCAAAGAGAAAAATTGAAGAGCAACAAGAGGAGACGAAGGCGGTGACGTCTGAAGACGAAGAGATTCGATTCTGGTTTTATCATCTAGTTTCTTTCTTAAAACTCTAATGATTTCTAATATGTTCATGACCTTATGTCCTTTGTTTGTATCTGTAGTCATTAACTAACTCTATTATTCTATAGGATGATGTAGCCAAAGTTTGAACCTATATATTATTTGCCAATTTAATTTTTTTTAAATTATGATTTAGTTTATTTATATTCTCTTGTGTTTAATGCTTCTAGTTTGTTGGCCACAAATTAAGATTATGAATGTTTATAAGCTATTGCTATAGAGAGAGGATTTTGAATATGATCTAGAGAATATAATCTATGAATTTTATAGAGTTCGGGAGAATCTATAATCCATTTAAAGTCGTTAACAAAGAATCACATAGCGTAATGAATTGTTAATTACTAGATTCTTATAGGGATATCGAAGTCGGTAATTGATAATATTTTCACTCGGCACTCGGGAGAGGGAGTTAGAATAATTTAGGATTTTTGACTTATAAACAATGCAACTAAATAAGAATTGAATGACATGACAAATATATAAGGGATAAGTAGGTGAAATCAAACTCTATAATATCTCATATCCTGGTCTATCTTTATCAAACATTTTCTTTCTTAATTATTTAGTTTTTAATCTAAATTTAGTTTCTTTCTAAATAAAGTTAGGTTTACTAATTATAGTACCTAGTGTGAGTTTAATATAATCCATGTGGGTTCGACACTCTTTCACTTATCTTTACTAAAACTTGACACCGTACACTTGTGGTGCGATATAAAATATCACAACACTACCCGATAGGAGTTCCATCTCAGGCTTGGTTACAACAAAGGCAAATAAAGATCGTGCGCAGATTGAGCCCGAGATATCAGCTTCTCGGTGTCAACAATATGCTAAACAATGAATGAGACCACCAATAAATGTTTTTCCATTTATTTAAACTGGACAATCATCTAGAATAGGGAAGTTCCGAGATTCTAGGGAGTGCGCCAGTTAATGGGAAACGCAAATGGAATGTATCCACTATCACTTTATTTTTCTTGTAACGAGATATTATAAAAAGTGAAAAAGAAACCTAAAGAAATGGATGTTGGACAATTATTACACATAGCGTCACTATTTGTAAAAGACATTGTGGTTTTTTGTACAAATTAACTATGTGACAATGGAAATTTCCATTTTATCATTTTATAATTAGAATATTTTTTTTTTAAAAAAAGTAATTAGAATACTTGAATATATATAAATGATAAAAGTCCTTATGATTGGTTCCGGATTATAAGATATGAGACAGTATCAATCCACTAAAGTTTTAATCATTAAATATCCCTAGTCATAGTATTATCGAGACTGGACATCGATAATGCGGAATAGACTAGTATTACACTTGTGCGCGTTATGGAAGCGTAATGGCATAGTTCTCATATATTTGGGTATTGGATACTCATGCAAGTGTAGTATGAGGTTATGTTTACCGATGGTACGGAAACAGCTTCGCTCTGGATAGACCCATTGGAATCCCATTGGTAGTATGACTATGTGTCTATGGGAATCCGACTCAGGGTAGGTGTATTTGGTCTTAACTTGAGACTTGCATCGCTAATACTTGCGACAATCAGTACGCTTTGGTTTTGGTCGTCCAAGACTTTAACAGGTTTTGTGTACGCCTCTTCTGGGTTTATTGAGAATCGTAGTGTATTCGGTGTGATGTCAAGATGGAAGTATCACTTCAGTCATATAAAGATGATGATCATGCATGGATACAGAACTGGTACTCTATTATGTTGCAAATATCGGGATAATATGACAAGGTCATGATTATCTGATTAAAGAGACCAGTTGCTAGTGATCCGATATATGCATCATACGGGGCATACACTATTCCAGCCCCAGGCCTAGCATGTGACATATGATACTGGATTGCAATACGCAATACTTGGTATACTACGCTTGATATAGATTATATATTCCTTAAAGAATATTTCTGGAGAATTGGGTAGGCACGGTGCTTTGCTATAACGTGGTACGTAATACTCGGTAAGAACGTGGTACCGGGTACGCACGTGTTCGGATAGTCCGACGACCGAATTTACTTCCAACATATCCAAGGATCTCATGGGCCGCTTCCCGAAGATTCACCAATGACATTTGACTCGAACAAAATTAATCTGGGATTAATTATGAGAGAGTGAAAATTAATCTAGGATTAATTACGGAAAGAATTTATCTGGGATAAAATTCAAATAGAAGAGAGAAAATGGTTAATTTTGAATTAATCGATTAAATAATATTTATTCGATATATTAATTGAAATTAGATTTCAACGCGGAATAAAAATTGGATTTTAATTCGGACGAATAAATTAATTTATAATTGATTCGCGAGCAACTTTCGTAACAGTTTTGCGAGGTATTATTATTTTATTAAATTTGATTTAATTAAGTCGCAATGGAAAATTACTTAATTCGAATTTAACGAACCCGGGCCCGGAATGTATTTTGCGGGCCCACTAAGATTTTGAATTAAGTGGGGCCCACATCAAGTCACATCACTAGTCAATCTCATCATTTTTTGGTGATGGAAGTTGTTAGTTGGTTTTAACTTGTAAAACACATTTCCATTATTTTATTTTGATGTGTGATCGACTTATACTAATTTTTGAAGTTTGGTATTACTTTACTTTTGATTTTGAAAATCAAACACATCACTCACAATCTCTCATTCCTCACCAAAACTGTGAATCATATTTCCATCTCCTCTCATCTTCAATTACCGAGAGTTGCTGCTTGACTTAGGGAAGATTTTGTTGTAATTTCTTCCATTGCTGGCACATAAAGGAGTCTACAAAGGTGATAGGGAAACTATCCCCTTGAGTTTGGAATTCTAAGATCATGCTTGGAGCTAAACCATTCATACAAAGGAGAGCTTGGAGCACTACAAAAATGTTGGAAATTTTTGTTATCTACACATCCACCAATAACCGATCGTTGTAAGTATTTTTCTGCAAATTTACTTCGATTATTTACACTTGTTTATGCTTAATAGATCATTGGCATGTTCTGGGAGAACCCAACAATGGTATCAGAGCCAAATTAAACATGAAATGGATTAGGGTTCATAAACTTGAATTTGGGTATTTTTGCTTGGAGCATGATTTCGTCAAATTGAGTGTTTGGTTATGTTTAGATTATGATAACTTAGAGTTATGCATGATTAATTATGAGAAAAATTGATTAGATAATTTTTCCCTAATTAACTTATGATGGCCGAATACTTGGACCCTTATTGTCATGGTGATTTTTTTAATTTTAGACCATTGGATGTGTTTAAAATGCATAAGTATATTGATTTGTGATTTAATTGGATTGAAATCAAAATTGGATATAAAAATGCCTAATTGATGTGAGCTATATGGGCATGTTATGAGTTGATTTTGCTTCAATTGTGTTGGACATGAATTGAAAATGATAAAGCATGATTAATTAATTAAATTGGTGTTTTGGAAATGTTAATTTAACTAATTAATTATGGCTATACACTTTAATTAAAAATTATGATAATTGGAATATTATAATTTAATAAATTAGTCTTTAATTTGGAATTGGGCTAATGTTGTTATATTTGGGCCTAATGGGCTTGGTTGTGCCAAGTTGGTTTAGGACAATTGGATTGAATCCAAATTGGGCCTAAAACCATTCCGTTAAGTCCAAATATAATAAATGAGCCTTTAAATAATTAATTGGGCCTAATGGGCCAAAATTAATTTTATGGCAAAGGGTGATTCCTCATTGGGCTTTGGTTGCCAAAGTCTATGCCTTAAGAAATTAATTAAAAGCCCTTTGGACTTTAATTAAGTTGACATTGTATGTTAATTGGGCCTTTGAGACCCATTTAGATTGGATTTAGAATCTAAGTCTAAAAGGCACATAATTAATTGTATTTATTTAATTTAGAATTAAATATGAATTATTATTGAATACAAATTAAATTGGATTTAAATTGTAGTTCGATATAATTCAAGAATACGCACTTTGAGTACTTATTCTTAAACGAGTTAGACTCGAGCAAATCAAATCGTTGTTTGAACATTAGATGATCACTTAATTCAAATATTAATTAATTGGATTAGATTGATTGAATAACATGCTTTGTGTGAATACATGGATGTATTGTATGAATAATATATATCGGATGGATATTAGATGGGTGAAGGTAATTTTGGAAATTGTTGTAATAAATTTAGAATTTATTAAATTGGACCTGCGTGTCCAGCCTTTATCTCTTGACTCTTTGTAATTCTCTTCTCACCAATTCCCTATATTAAATGAGGTTTATTTAATGTATTATGTAATTGGGTAGAAGTTAGAATAGTGCTAGTCGAGGAGAGGAAATGGAGAGATTTGTTATAGGAACAATTTGTTAAATATCCATCTGCATATCGTTATTATTTATTTCACGCCTTATTATGCTTTTACAATGCATGCTTAAGGGTGTATAATGAGACATAATCAAAGATAATAAATTGGTTGCCAATTTACACGAAAAATCCTCAAACAAATATTAAGCGAATTCCTTCCATTGAGTGGTTTTCTATCAAGATCCAAGATTGGTATTGGTTTGTTGGCCAAAGTCAAGATCAATTTCCATCATGGATGTGTTTGAACCACGAAAGCTTTGTTTCATATCGCATGTCTTGGACAAGTTGTGATTTGTTGGCCAAATTCAAGGTCACTTCTTGTTCATCGACGTGGATTACGAAGCTTTCCCACTGTCAATGAGTCCTACTTAACTGGAATCATTAAGCTTGTTGAGCCAAAGCCCAAGCTTAGTTGATTCAGAGGAAAAGGTTAGGAAAATATATTGGATATATTGGCATATATATTGTATATATGTTTCGGACTTTGAGGTCCACTTACCGGATCTAGGAATTGGATAAGATCCAATTGATCTTAGAGATCTACCTAGTTAAATATCATACAATTTGTTGGCCAAATTCAAGGTTGTATGTTATTTAACGGTATCCTAGCCCACTAGGAAACTAGGTTTCCCGAGTACTCAACAGAGGGTTAGAGGCTCGCCGAAAAATAGTGGGAGGCTAGTATTGAATTTGCAATTTCGTTCAAATACTTGCCAATACGTGCTTTCAAATTATTTTCATCGTTATATATTTATTAGTTGGACTAATATTTTATTATTTTTATTGTAACAGTTAGACTGTACCCAAAAATCGTTAATTGAATAGTTAGACTATTGCAATTAAGATGGTGGGAAAGATCAACGTTAGAGACATTATCATGGGCGAAAATGTCTTTAATGGTGTGAACTTTTTTGACTGGGATATGAACCTCAGGATTGTCCTGGGGGCCGAGAAGATGCTCTATACGATAGAGAGACCTCTCGGGCCTAAGCCCAGAATTGAGCAGCCGCTTGAGCTTGAGCTTTGGAAGACTCATAGCGATGACAACTCAACTGCTAAATCTGTCATGCTCGCTGCAATGACCCCTCAATTTTGTCGCCAGAACAAGGGATTTGATCCATATACTATGATGGCAAAATTGAAGGACCTTCATCGATCTAACCTTAGATCGCAAATGTATGAATTATAGAAGAAGCTCTTTCGCTCTCGAATGTCAGAGGGTACATATGTCGAGCACCATGTGTCACAGATGATTGCTGACATCGAACAGCTGGGTTAGTTAGGCATAACCTTTGAGGCTGAGACTTCTATAGATTTGATCTTACAGTCTCTTCCTGACAGTTGGAGCGGGTTCATCATGAACTACAATATGATGAACCAAGACCATACTCTTGGAGAGTTGATGGAAATGATACTTGAAGTAGAAAAAGAGCTTTTAAAGGGCAAAAAGCACGAGGCGCACTTCGCTTCGACATCTCAGTCTGCCAAGGCTTGGCCAAAGGCTACTGGAGGCGTGAAAAAGAAGAATTAGAGAAAGGGCAAGGCCAAATCATCAAAGTCTTCTGGAAGGAAAAGGACAAATCCCAAGATGTCTGCCTACAATGTGGCAAACGGGGTAACTGGAAGCGTGACTGCCATGAGTACAAGGCACACATGAAGGAAATCAAAGCGGGCAAGGCACCAGCTTCATGTATGTTTGTTATTGAAATAAACATATCTACTTCTAGTTTTAAAAATTGGATTTTTGATTCTGGTTGTGGTACTCATATATGTACTGATATGCAGGATCTGCAGATTAGCAGGAGACTGGCTTCAGAAGAGATAGACCTCTGAGTTGGAAAAGTGACTAGAGTCGCTGTTTTGGCTGGTGGGACTTATATTTTGGAACTGCCCTCGGGGCATGTACTTACTTTATAAAACTGCTATTATGTACCTAGTTTGACTAGGAATATTATTTCTGTATCTTGTTTAGCCCAATGTGGGTATACTTTTGTATTCAGAAACATAGGGTGTTTTGTTTATAAAAATGATAATGAGATATGTAGTGCTGATGTTAATAATGGTATTTATATTTTGAATATAAATCAATCTCAAACATATAATGTAACAAACAAAAGGCTTAAATTAAGTAACAAAGATGAAACTTAAAAGTGGCATTGTTGTCTGTGACACATTAACAAGACTCACATATCCACACTTTCGAAGAGTGGGTACTTGGACAGATTTGATCCAAATTCATATGACGTCTGCGAATCTTGTTTATAAGGAAAAATGCCTAAAATACCTTTTAGCGATAAATGTGCACGTGCCACCGAACTGTTAGCCCTCGTTCATAGTGACGTGTGCGGGCTTATGTCTAGACAGGCTAGAGGTGGATATGAGAACTTTGTAACCTTTACAGATGATGCATCACGTTATGGTTATGTGTATCTTATGAGACACAAGTCGGAAACTTTTGAGAAATTCAAAGAGTTTCGACAAGAAGTAGAAAAACAGACCGGAAAAAGTATTAAAACATTACGATCGGACCATGGTGGAGAATACTTAAGCAATGAGGTTCTCGATTACTTGAAAGAGTATGGTATTCTTTCACAATGGATTCCTCCCGGAACACCTCAATTAAACGGTGTGCCTGAACGGAGAAACCGAACTTTGTTGGACATGGTAAGGTCGATGATGAGTCGCACTGAGCTACTTATTTCCTTTTGGGGATATGCATTGAACAGTGCAATACTTATTTTGATTAAGGTTCCATCAAAGTCCGTTCAACAGACTCCATATGAAATATGGACAGGAAAGAAACCGGGTTTCTCATTCCTGAAGATTTGGGATTGCTGGGCATACGTTAAACGTTTGGATGGTACCAAACTAGAACACAAATCTGATAAGTGTCTATTTGTAGGTTATCCTAGGGAAACCAAAGGATATTACTTCTACCACCCACAAGAGAACAAAGTATTTGTTGCTCTACATGCGGTTTTCCTCGAAAAGGAATTCCTAAATGCAACGGTAAGTGAGAGGAAAGTAGAACTCGATGAAAATCAAAGTGATAATGTTCCTGGCACTGATTCCTTAACAGAACACGAACAGTTCACCAGGGATGAGACTATACCACAATCTTCTAATACACAAGAACCGCGTAGGTCTGAGAGAGTAAGAAAACAACCTGAGAGGTATGCGTTTCTGATCTCACCTCATGTGGATATTAATCTCATTGAGGAAGATGAACCAGTTACGTATGAGGTAGCGATACAAGATATCGACTCCGCTTTATGGCAAGATGACATGAAATCTGAAATGGATTCCATGTACACCAACCAAGTTTGGACACTGGTTGAGGCCCTAGAAGGCGTAAAGCCTATTGGTTGCAAATGGGTCTTCAAGAAGAAGACCGACATGGATGGCAACATACAAACATACAAAGCTAGGCTTGTAGCAAAATGGTATCGTCAACGACATGGTGTCGATTACGATGAAAATTTTTCACATGTTGCCATGATTAAATCCATTCGGATAATGCTTGCTATTGCTGCATATTTCGATTATAAAATATGGCAGATGGACGTCAAAACCGCTTTCCTTAACGGAAAACTTTTGGAGGATGTTTATATGCAACAGCCTGACGGTTTTGTCGTACCAAAATATGCAAACAAGGTTTACAAGTTAAATCGATCCATTTATGGATTGAAGCAAGCATCGCGTTCTTGGAACTAATGTTTTGATGAGATCATAAGAGAATATGATTTCGTTCAAAACGAGGATGATCCTTGTGTATATAAGAAGGCTAGTGGGAGCGCACTAAAATTCAGTGTCCTTTACGTTGATGATGTATTGGTTATGGGCAATGACATTCCCATGCTACAATCGGTGAAAGCTTGGATTTCGTTAAAATTCTCCATGAAAGATTTGGGAGAAGCAGCCTTTATTATGGGAATAAAGATCTATCGGGATAGATCTAGAAAGCTGCTTGGACTATCCCAGAGCACATATATTGACAAAGTGTTGAAGAGATTCAACATGGAACAGTCTAAGAGGGTACTGTTGCCAGAGTCACATGGCGTCACTCTATCTAAGGACATGTGTCCTAAAACTCAAGATGAGAGAGACAACATGAGTCGATCCCGTTCGCTTCTGCAGTCGGATCAATCATGTATGCCATGATATATACGCGACCTGATGTCTCATATATTTTGAGCATGTGTAGTCGCTATCAGGCCGATCCAGGTGATGGTCACTGGGTTTCGGTTAAGAACATCCTTAAGTATCTTAGATGAACTATGGATGTGTTCTTAATCTATGGAGATGGAGAACTTGAGGTAACTAGGTTTACCGATGCAAGTTTCCAAACCGATAATAACGACTGTAAGTCACAATTCGGGTACATATTTTGTTTGAACAACGGAGCAGTAAGCTGGAAATCTTCCAAGTAAGAGAATGTTACCGATTCAACATCAGAAGCGGAATACATCGCTGCAGCTGAGGTAGCAAAATGGGTAGTTTGGATCCGTAAATTCCTAATTGGATTAGGAGTAGTTCCGTTAGCAGCTGAACTCGTTCTATTATATTGTGACTATAACGGGGCTATAGCGCAGGCTAATAAACCGCGGTCTCATCAAAGATCCAAGCATGTACTTCGACGTTACCATCTGATTTGTGAGATCATACATCGTGGCGATGTGAAGATCGAGAAGGTCACATCAGATGACAACATTGCAGATCCGCTGACGAAGGCCATTCATCAGCAAACGTTTGAGTGACATGTACATAGTTCAGGTGTTAGATACTTGAGTGATTGGCTATAGGCCAAGTGGGAGATTCTTGGACAATTATGACGCATAGCATCACTATTTGTAAAAAACATTGTGGTTTTTGTACAAATTAACAATGTGACAAAGGAAATTGCCATTTTATCATTTTGTAATTAGATTACTTGAATATATATAACTGATAAAGTCCTTATGATTAGTTCCAGATTATAAGATATGAGACATTATCAATCCACTAAAGGTTTAATCATTAAATATCCCTAGTCGTAGTATTATCGAGACTGGACATCGATAATGCGGAATAGACTAGTATTACACTTGTGCGCGTTATAGAAGTGTAACGGCACAGTTCTCATATATTTGGGTATTGGATACCCATGCAAGTGTAATAGGTGGTTCTGTTTACCGATGGTATGGAAAAAGCTTCGCTCTGGATAGACCTCTCGGAATCCTATTGGTAGTATGACTATGTGTCTATGGGAATTCGAATCAGGGTAGGTGTATTTGGTCTTAACCTGAGACTTGCATCGCTAATACTTGCGACAATCAGTAAGCTTTGGTTTTGGTCGTCCATGACTTTAAAAGGTTCTGTGTACGCCTCTTCTGGGTTTATTAAGAATCGTAGTATATTGGGTGTGATGTCAAGATGGAAGTATCACTTCAATCATATGGAGATGATGATCACACAGGGATACATAACTGGTACTCTATTATATTGCAACTATCGAGATAATATGACAAGGTCATGATTATCCGATTAAATAGACTAGTTTCTAGTGATCCGATATTGCTTCGTATTGGGCAGACACTATTCCAGCCCCAGGCCTAGCATGTGACATCCTATACTAGATCGTAATACGCAATACTTGGTATATTACGCTTGATATAGATTATATATTCCTGAAAGAATATTTCTGGAGAATTGGGTAGGCACAGTGCTTTTCTGGAAGCCAACCATGTCTTGTAAATCGGTAAGAACGTGGTACCGGTACGCACGTGTTCGGATAGTCCGACGACCGAATTTACAGCCAACATATATCTAGGATCTCATGGGTCGCTTCCCGAAGATTCACCGATGACGTTTGACTCGAACAGAATTAATCTGGGATTAATTATGAGAGAGAGAAAATTAATCTAGGATTAATTGCGGAAAGAATTTATCTGGGATAAAATTCAAATAGAAGAGAGAGAATGATTAATTTGGAATTAATCGATTAAATATTATATTCGATGTATTAATTGAAATTAGATTTCAATGCGGAATTAAAATTGGATTTTAATTCGGGCGAACGAATTAATTTAGAATTAATTCGCGAGTGACTTTCGTAATAATTTTGCGATGCATTATTATTTAATTAAATTTGATTTAATTAAGTTGCAACGGAAAATTCGTTAATTCAGAATTAGAAGAACCCGAGCCCGGAATGTGTTTTGTGGGCCCACTCAGATTTTGAATTAAGTGGGGACATCACCTTTTGGTGATGGAAGTTGTTAGTTGGTTTTAACTTGTAAAACACATTTCCATTATTTTATTTTGATGTGTGATTGACTTATACTAACTTTTGAAGTTTGGTATTACTTTACTTTTGATTTTAAAAAAATCAAACACATCACTCACACTCTCTCATTCCTCACCAAAACCGTGAATCACACACTTCCCTCTCTCTCTCATCTTCAATTGCTGAGAGTTGCTTCTTGACTTAGGGAAGATTTTGTTGCAATTTCTTCTATTGCTAGCACATAAAGGAGTCTACAAAGGTGATAGGGAAACTATCCCCTTGAGTTTGGAATTATAAGATCAAGCTTGGAGCTAAATCATTCATACAAAGGAGAGCTTGGAGCACTATACAAAGGTTGGAAATTTTTGTTATCTACACATCCACCAATAACCGATCGTTGTAAGTATTTTTCCGCAATCTTACTTCGATTATTCACACTTGTTTATGCTTAATAGATCCTTGGCATGTTCTAGGAGACCCCAACAATGGATGGACCTTTACATATTCAAGCAATAACATAGTACTTTTGATCAACTTCTATATCTTTCTTTTAATTCTTTTGTTTGTGGAGTTTGCTGCACAAACAGATCCCCAATTAAAAAATGAATATATATGTGCGAGAATTTTTCTAGATTATTTTTCATGACATAAAATTTTCGGAAAATTAAGGTATTCTTGTGCTTTCTAGTTTATTATTTTCATGACATAAAAAATACTTTTTGTTTTTATTTTTTGGAAATGTTGGAAACTCCTTCATCAAGTCATCTGACCCGAGCTTAAATGGAGTAGGTAAACTCCCCGACTGCCCCAGACTCTTAGAAGAAATACACCATTCAACTCGAATCTGTGACCTGACAACCGAATCCTATGTCTCTTGCTACCAAGACAAACCTCTTATGGACACTTTCTCTTGTTTTTTTGATAATAAATGAATGAGGAAGAAATTGTTTTTATTTTTATTTTTTTAATGTAAACATTTACATTAGAGGCCATGTTAAGTTTAATTAATTCATGATTTTTGTGGGGTTATCCAAAGAGATTTGGGATACTGGAGATGATTATTGTTCATAATTATTAATTATGATCTAAAAAGCACATACTTTTAATAAAACCACTTGATAATAATTGTAATCAATAGATGTTAACACAAAGGATCTTTTTAAAAGTTGCCACTATAATATATGATGGGGCAGGTTCTACACTAAGCATTGTTGCTTAGCAGTGAAGGCACTGAAATTATCATATTGTTGGCTAGTAAACATAAAAAAAGATTGCTATAAGATGTAATATTTAAAAAATAATTATACATGACATGATTTTACTGGATAATCTTATCAGAATCATCTTAGTAATTTATAATGCCTTCGTTCAATATTTTACTTATTGAACTCGGATTTGTGCCTTTTGATTGAACTAGCGAGATGATTAAATGGTTTACTTTTTTTTTCTTTTATCACATTAACTTTGATTAATCCGTATTAAAAGAAGATTGAATTTTACTTTTTGTGATAGAAGGTTTTGTAGATCTTTATTAAAAGAGTTAAATATCTTTATTTATTTTATAAAATATTTCAATCATTTCGTAACATAATATTTAAAAAAATTACATATTAAAATAATTTTATAATTTTTAATAAAAATTCTCATTAACAATATTATAATTAAAAGCTCTACATATAGGTGAGTTTTATTTAAAAAACTATACCAAATAAAAACAAAATAACTTTCTAACAAAGAATACTTAATTAGCGATTAATTAAATATATAATTTTCTTTTTCTTTTTCTCTCTCCTCTTTTCTTTTTTTCTTTATATGATAGTCCTCGAATCTAGTAATCTTTTGTATATTCCAATTTTTGGTTCATAGGTTCACACCATTTGATATTATAGTTTCCTCAAAATCCAAGAAGAACATGACGACACAATGGACCGCAAGGAATGCGGCAACTTTTTATACACACATTGGATCCACAACTTTATAATCTGTTCAAATATTATTATGTTAATTATATATGTGCTATTCGGATTTTTCCTAAGGTACAAAACTGATATAGTCTATAATGTAATTTTTGTAACTTAAAACGTCCATTTATGAGAATTACTTTTTGTTGAACTAAAGAATCTCATATCCAACGTCAATTTTAAGGGCAAAAAATTATTTAAGAGTATGTTGACGGCTGTTTTTCGTTAAAAAAACGATTTAGGAAATTTATCTCTTGAACAAATTTTCTTCAAATAGTGAATTTGTTTGGTTAGTAGGGAATCAAATCAAACTTGGCAAGTAGACACACTCACTGAAAGTGGATTGACGTGGTTCGGCAGAGAGTGGCTTCAACCTACGTCCACGGGAGTAAAAATATGATTTTATTACTTGCTCGGGTCGAATCCGACCAGCTTTCCCCTCTATCCACTAGCTTTTTAGTGCTCTTTTACAAGTCGTGAAATGTGAAAAAAAATTGCTAACCCCTAAATCTGTGGCTTCAATCTCTTTATATAACACTCCAGATCTGTTATTCTACCAATTCATGATGTCAGCTCATGTCACCATTGTCATCGCTCATACTATTTTTCCCCAACCGCCTCAGCAAACAGTTGCTGTGACATCCGACTCAAGCACCCACTGTCATCAGAAACCCATCATTCCAACCTTTTGTCTACTGCTATACGATCTGTCGACGTGACAACAGGTGGTTCAACTACTCCACTATTGTTCCGTCTGACAGAGCCCTTCCTCAGAGAGAGTCTTTGACTTACTTATGTGGCATCAGTCTTCTAGAAGCCCAAACTTCCAAGTAGAGCATACGTCATAAGCCTGTAAATGCAGGATATCGTGATCTCACCCCAGCTCCTCAGGCCGGCTTATCAAGATAGATGGTGCTTGGTCAAATCTCTCTTCAACTAGGTCGGCTCGGCAAGTTCGAACTGTTGGACAATTATGACTTATAGCGTCACTATTTGTAAAAGACATTGTGGTTTTTGTACAAATTAACTATGCGACAACGGAAATTGTATTTTATCATTTTTTAATTTGATTACTTAAATAAATAAATGATAAAAGTCCTTATGATTAGTTCCAAATTATTTGATATGAGACAATATCAATCAATAAAGGTTTAATCATTAAATATCCCTAATCGTAGTATTATCAAGACTGGACATCGATAATACGGAATAGACTAGCATTGCACTTGTGCGTGTTATGGAAGCGTAACAGCATAATTCTCATATATTTAAGTATTGGATACTTATGCAAGTGTGATAGGAGGTTGTGTTTACCGATGGTACGGAAACAGCTTCGCTCTGTATCGACCCCGCGGAATCCCATTGGCAGTATGACTATGTGTCTATGGGAATCCGCATCAGGGTAGTTGTATTTGGTCTTAACCTGAGACTTGCATCGCTAGTACTTGCGACAATCAATACGCTTTGGTTGCAACCATCGTACTTGCGACATTCATATAGAGATGATGATCACGCATGGATACAGAACTGGTACTCTAAATGGTTTATACCATCGGGATAATATTACATGGTCATGATTATCCGATTAAAGAGCCAAGTTGCTTGTAATCCGATATATGCTTCGTACGGGGCAGACACTATTCCAGCCCCAGGCCTTGCATGTGAAATCCGATACTAGATCGCAATACGCAATACTACGTATACTATGCCTGACATAGATTATATATTTCGTTAAGAATATTTCTGGAGAATTGGGTAGGCACGGTGCTTTGCTAGAAGCCAACCATGTCTCGTAAATCGGTAAAAATGTAGTACAAGGTACGTACGTGTTCGGATAGTCAGACGACCGGATTTATTGCCAACATATCCAGGAAATCTCATGGGTCGCTTCCCGAAGATTCACCGATGACGTATGATTCGAACATAATTAATCTAGGATTAATTATGGAGAGATTTTATCTAGGATAAAATATTATTTGAAGAGAGAGAACGATTAATTTGGAATTAATCGATAAAATAATATATTTGATATATTAAACAAAATTAGATTTCGACGCGGAATTAAAATTAGAATTTAATTCGGGCGAACGAGTTAATTTGGAATTAATTCGCAAGCGATGTGAATAGTAATTTTGCTAGGCATAATTATTTAATTAAATTTGATTTAATTACGTCACAACGGAAAATTCATTAATTCGGAATTAACGAACCCGAGCCTGGGAGTGTTTGCCGGTCCACTCAGATTTTGAATCAAGTGGGGCCCACATGTCACATCACTTGTCACTTTAATTACTTTTTGGTGATAGGTTTTGATGAAGGAATGATGGTGACTTGTATGACACATTTATGTGTAATGATGGGAATGACTTTTACCAAATTTTGAGATTTGGTATATCATTTGATTTTTTGAATATCAAATACACAAGTCAACAACACAAGTCATTCACTCCCTCTCACTCTCTCTTGCTCATGGCTTTAAGCCATTTTTCTCCAAAAATTTTCTTCTTTGGCCGAATACAACAAGGAAGAAACAAGGAAATTTGTTGCAAATTTTCTAATTGCTAGCACATTCAAGGAATCATATAAGGTGATAGGGAAACCAATCTTTGAGCTTGGAATCAACAACAAAGTTTGGAGCTTGGATTTCATCTTCAAAGGAGACCTTGGCCGAAACTTCAAGGAGGAAATTTTTGTATTTGACGCATCCAATATCCGATCAAAGTGAGTATTATTCTTCAAATTCTTCTTTGAGTATTCACATGTTTCATTTCTTAAATGATCTTGGGACACTTTAGAAACCCAACAATGGTATCATTGAGCCTATTTGAGCATGAAATTGATTAGGGTTTATATACTAAAATTTGGGTAAATTTTATTTGAGCATGATTTAACCAAATTGTTTTTTTTTTAGTATGCTTGTATATGGATAACTTGGAGTTATATATGATCAAATTGATGAAAAACTAATTGGATTATTTTTTCCCCAATTTGGGTATGATGGCCGAATACAATATAAACCCTAGGTCATGTTATTTTTTGTTTTTTGATCATTGGATGAGTTTAAAGACTTGGGATAAATTGATTTATGATTTAATTGGATTGAAATCGAAATCAGTTTTAAAAATCCCTCAATGTCGTGACCTTAAGAGCATGAAAATGAGATGATTTTGTAACAATAAAGTTAGACATGTTGGAGTTTCTAGAGGTCCCAAGATCAAAACTCAAGCATGAATCATAAGCAAATACAACGATTTAAGTGCGGAATACTTACATCGAGCGGTTGAGAGACGATTTGGCAACAAAAACGAACTGAAATTTTGCTCACTGCCCACTGCTCATGTGCGCCCACTGCAGCAGTTTGTGCTTCTGTTTTGCTCCATTTTGATCAAGAAAAACGAGCTCCAAGCTTCATCAAAACGTTCCTTGCTCATGGGTATACTTCCCTTATCACCTTGGCATGATCCCGGAGTGTGCTAGCACTCTTGTTTTGCCACAAAACACACTTGCTTCCCTCCATTTCCTTTTGTTCTCTTCGGCAGTTCACTGCCCCTTGAAAACCAGAAATGGCGTGAGAGAAGAGAGGAGAAGAAGAGGAGAGAGTTTGCCTTTTCAATTTACTTCTTGTTTTTGTTTCATCAAAAAACGTGTGAAGCCAAATGAAAAGCAATCATGTATCAAATACAAAAAAAATGAATTTTTAATTAAAAACCCTTCAAAAACCGTGAAAGGTTTTCCCTCCAAAGGAAAATTCATGATTTGCCATCATTACCTCACATTGAGAATAGAGACAATGTATCATCCCTCAAAGGTGT
>SKCR01007141.1:0-24337 GCA_019454045.1 Zanthoxylum bungeanum
CTTGTATAATATTGATTTCTTAAAATTCTGAAATTCTTCTGGGGCGTCGCGACGCAAGAAGTGGAGTCGCCACGCCAGAATCTCGGGAAATTGTATGTCTTGATGCTGGAGGGGTGTCGCGACTCTGAAGTGGCATCGCGAAGCCACCTTATTTTCCAGGATGAGTGTTTTTTAGTATTTTACCTTCTCGCGTGCTTTTGTTGCAGCCTTAAGCTCCCAAAATAAGTCCATTTGCCCCAAGAACCATGTTATAATGCTTCATATTACTAAATCACAAAAAAACTACAAAATACATTAAATGACACGAAACCTAATAAAATAATAAGGTAAGAATGTGGGTATAAATCGCACTTATCAAAAATCATAGATAAAAATAATATTTTACCACTTTTCTTATTTTATATCTGAATTCGTATATTCGATTTTTGGATTCACTTAAATCCATACTACTACAAAACTTATTTTTAATGACGGGAAATTTACAATGGTTTTAGCAAAAACAATCATTAGAAACAAAAGATGATGGTTGTTATAATAACCATCATATTTTATTTGAGTATTTATGACAGTTTTTCCATAAAATTGTAAAAAAAATTAAATATAACTAAAAATGACGATTTTTATAATAACCGTCATTTTTTTTTTTACCCTTAGTATTTATGACGGTTTTTCCATAAAACATCATAATTTTTTAAATATAACAAAAACATGACGGTTTTTATAAAAACCATTATCTTATGTTTTAATTATTTATGACAGTTTGTCCATAAAACGGTCATAATTTTTTTAAAATTTTTTTATTTTAGTATTTATGATGATTTTTCCATAAAATCGTCATAATTTTTTAATTATAACAAAAGATGACGAATTTTATAAAAACCGTTGTCTTTTTACTCTTAGAATTTATGACGGTTTTTATATTAATTGTCATCTTTTGTTAGTAAAAATATTATTGTTTTTATAATAACCGTCATCGTTTTTATATTATTATTATTATTATTATTATATTATTATTATTATTATTATTATTTTATTATTATTATTATTATTATTATTATTATTATTATTATTATTATAAAATAATTAATGATGGTTTGGTGCATTACACACACACGTGTGTGTATGTATATATATTCAATGCATTTTATAATAATAAATATATCATAGCCTGGTGGTAACTAAATTTATTTCTTATTTTTTTTAAAAATTACTTAGGATTAAAAAAACATAATGTAAATTTAAAACAACTCAGTGTCGTCCCAGTTCATTTCATTGTTTTATTTATGCAGATTCATGCTCCATTTCATTCAAGTACATATTTTTTTTTTATATTTGATTTATATTTCAATTTATTGGTTAATTAATTTAAATTTTGCTTTCACCGTTATAAATTTTACTTCTTATCATTTTTAGATATTAAAAATTGGATTCACAATGTTAAACCACATGCTTCAGATAATATCAACAAGGTTATCAATAATAAATGGTGAAAGATGCTCTGTGTGGGATTATTAAATAAATGTCATTATTTTTTAAATCAAAAGATAATGGTTATTACCTAATAACATGTTTCAAAACACAAAATTAAATCTCAACACTAAAAAAACTTACAAAATGTGAACCCTTAAAAACTCCATTTTTATGACGATTTGTAATAATAATAATAATAATAATAATATAATAATAATAATAATAATAATAATAATAATAATAATAATAATAATAATAATAATATTTAGGTACATTACACACACAGGCGCGCGCGCTCACACAGACACGTGCGCACACGCTCACACACCCACACCCACATGTGGTTTGTTAGATGTGGTTCATGGTAGGTCCCACAATATATTTTTTAATACAACGAAAAAGATGACGTTTTTGTTAAGAATCGTCACTTATGACGGTTTTTTAAGAACCGACATAAAAAATACATTTTTTAAAAAAAAACTTGAGATATTTTATGACCCTGCATAAGATAACGGTTCAAAAACCGTCATAAAAAGCCTTTTAGAACCGACACAAAATATATTTTGTAGTAGTGGCAGATCCGTATATTCGAATTTCAGATTCACTTGAATCTGGATCAGTATTGATCCTAAAAATATAAATTTGGATCCGCATTTTTATTTATGAATCCGAGCAAAAAAATGTTGCCCTTAATTATTCCTATAATTGGAAATGCCTTGGACAAAGTCTTTGCATCCAAATAATTACATATAAACCCAAGTTAAATTTAAATGCATCAACCAATGTCATCCCAACAATCATATCATAATATCAATATTTAAACTATGTATACATGCCTAGCCAGTCCAATTTTTGAAGTTTCATGGAGTCGATCTCCATCAGAAACATATAAAGCACCATAGTTTTGGAAATTTTTCGTCTTTTTTGGTAGATAAAGCTTAAGAAACTGGATCCTGCATTTTTATTAATTTAGAGGTTTTATTTTTGGAATTAGGATCTAATACTGGGTTCAATTTGTGTTGAACATTTGATCAACTGTCAATAGATAAATGAGACATATGATATCCATATTAGATAAATCTAAACAGTTGATTCAATGTCCAACACTGAATCCTAATTTTTTTTATTTTATTTTTACTAATGGTCGATAAGGATGCGCCCACCAATAAAAATAAACATACGATCCGTTGTGGGATCCATCAAATTAACTAGAAGCTCACATATATATTTTTTTTATGAAGAAGAAGAAGATAGAGGAGAAGAAGAAGGTTGCAAAGTCCAGGCATTTTGGGGCATTAGCTGTTGATCATGATGATTGTAATAGTCAAAAATGACACAAGGGCTCTCATGGTTGTGGGTTCCTTCATATGTTGTTATCACATAGCTTGAATCTTCACTGTCTCTTTCCACTCTCTTCTTCACTTGGCATCCTCCACTTGAGCATTTATAATAATTCCTGCTTGCATATTATAATAACAATAAGCATAACTAATATTCAAGTTAATTAAAAATTACCAACTGGCAAAACAAAAAACAAAGAAAGAAAGAAAGAAAACATCATATCAATGTGTTCAAATTATGCAACTGATTAAAAAAAAAGAAGGAAATAATCAATTTGCATTTATTTTATTTTTATGTGATAGCAATTTTTTGACAATTTAGACTCGATCAATTTATACACACTAGCAGGGCAGTTTTTCTAATTAGCCACCCAAATTTGAACTTTGAGAAAAATAAGAAGCTAAAATATCAATTTGAGTTAATTTAATCAAAACCCTACTTTAAAAAAATCTTCATTTGTTTGCCTCATATCCCAAATTTTGGAATCATATGCATGACTCCATCTTTATTATTATTATTATTTTTCATGTAATGTGTATTCTATTTTTTCTTTAATATAAAATCTAAAAAATAATTTGAAGATTTAAAAATTAGGCCAACAAGTGGTAGTCAATTTCATAAACCCACTTGCTATTATAAGTAGCTTTCACAAACAACCCCTAATGCCCTAGTTTTGAGCACCTCTAGTTAGCTAGCATCGCTATCATCCAAGAGGATAAGCTTTAAAAATGGACAAGCTGCATTTTTTATATTTCATAAGTTTAATTCGTACCCAATAATCTTACATTGAATATATAGCTGATTAAAACTAAATTTGTTTACTTAATATAAACTAATCTCACCCTGATTAACTTCATCTTAAACAATTTTATTTATTGAAATTAACTAGTAATCATCAGGGATTACACTTATTATTTACTTTTTAAAAAATATTATTCTGCTGAGCTATTACTTTATTTAAATGTATAAGAGCATTTTGACCTAATTGTCTTGTATTCCAATCTCTAAAAAGAAATTAAATTATCATTAACATAAAGAAAATTGTGCAACTTGTGTTGGGAAATGTTACGGTTTAAATACTATTGTTTAGACTCACCTTAAGATTAAACTTTTAGATAGGTCAAATAATAATTAGCATGTAAATAAGTGTTAAGAATACTTTTATAAGTGACTCAAGATATTTTAAATTAAGGGGGTCTGTGTATACACGTGAACAAACTTTGAAAGTCTGAGTGTCGTTTTATCTAAACAATGCTACAAAAGTTAATAATGGTAGAGGAAATATTTTTAGATGATAGAGGAAAGATATTTTCAAAGTCAATCTAATCTATTTCTAATCGTAGTTCTTAATTATCTTAACTTTTAATATATTACTTATTAAATTGTTTCTATTATTGTCTAATAAAGATGAATCGCTTGAATTTATAAATACGATAGGTCACTCCTCTCAATATGATAGTCTTTTGAGTCGGATACCTAAACATCGATTAGAACAAATGATGTTTGAGACAAACCATAATAATCAAAACCTAGTGGTGGAGTAATTCGAGTATGCCGAACGAAAGGATCAAAATCTTTCGATGGTTTTGTCCAATAGAAGAATTATTGAATCACTTAGATTTATGAGTAATCTAAATCTAATTTTCTGTTATAGTTCTGTGGTATGTTCTATTATTGCTTGTACGGAACTTGATCTCATTACACTGCGTCACAGGTGGCCATATTTCTTACCTACACATTACTATCGTTTTATCTCTTTGCTTTGTTTGTATTGTGTGTGGTTGGTGATGCTTCTTCACAAATGTTTGCTAATTGCTTGCCCTATTTCTGTTCTAAGATGTGAGAGATAATAATTTGTCTTCTCTCTTCTCTCTTCTCTCTTCTCATTATCTCTTAGGGAAGAACTTATAGTGCAGAAGCGTGCATGGAGACAATAGGCTTACACGACAAGACTAGCTAGGTACTTCCATGTCTAATCTATGTATGGTGTCTATAACTTCTTTTTTGAATAACATTCCACTCTCGTCCCACCCAAACTCGAATTAAATGTCTCTCCTTTGGACTTGAATAGGTGACTTCTTGCTTCCACTGCCTAGGGTTAAGTCAATCAAACTATCTTTTAGGGATGAAATAATGAAAAAGGAAAATTATCAATCGTATACTCAAAGATTGACACATTATCAAAAATATATAATTCCTGAAATTATGTTCACCAATCCACCTAAAGATTGTAAAAATGTATCAAATTTATATCAAATTTAGATATACGATTGAAATATGTATCAAATATTGAGTATATATCTGATAAAAAATAAGTTGATGTTTTCTAATGATCCACTTTGCAATTTTTGGATGAACTTCTATACAAAGTTACAAGATTTATGTAATTTTGATAACATGCAAAACATTGAGTATATAATTAACAATTTCCCTTAAAAATTTTGCTAGGAGATATGCATTTTAAATAATGAATAAGTAAAAATTATAATCCAACAATAAGCTTTTGTTTTTTTTTATAATTCTAGAATAAGATTAGTGTTTTAGATAAAACCATAGACATTCTTTCATCATACATGTTGAAGCTTAGTATAAATCCTAATGTGTTTTCTTAATTATGTTTAAGTGAAGTTGACTAGCACCCAATGATCATATGGATTCATAAATCAAAACCCCCATCCATTGAACCATAATTAAATATATTGTGTTGTGAATAGTGATGTACTGTAAAATGGCAATATAAATTATAAACAGCCAAAACTCATCATCAAATTGAAGCTGGTCATGGGGTCCATTAAGTAATCATGAGATCCCATGTATATCCAACACACACATGCAATGATGCAGTGGAAATAAATATTTATAATATCAACAAAGTTTTCAGTCACCCATGGTAGCTCATATAATTATATAATCATCAATTTGTGAACAAGCATTCTTTTCACATTTTTATAAAGCAATAGATAACTAATCTAAACTCAAAATAAACTAATCATTAATTAATTAAACGTGATTAAATTAATTAATTACCTGGATTTGGGCTGTTCTTGACTGACTTCTTCCCATACTTCCTCCATTTGAATCCATCATCCATAACTTCAAGCTCTGATTTTGTTCTAAATGCAACTTTTGTCCCACTTCCATCTTCATTTTCTTCATGCCATTTGATTTTTTTCTATAAATTATAATATCATCACATAATTGAAAATTAATGCTATATACTACTAACAAAAACAATATAAAAAAACAATAATAAAATGGGCATATGTGAAAGATAAATATATGTCACTTGCATGTTAGTGTTACTATTTTCTGATTTGCACCACTTGATGAGCCATCCTTGATCATCTTATCTGAATAAAAATCGTCATTAAAGCCATTGATGATCCCATCATCAAAATGAGGTAATCTGATAGCTCAAAATCTGATGATTGATGTTGATGATGATGATGACCAATATTATGATCCCAAAGTAACTGCCATTATTAGGGTTAGGGTTAGGGTTTCCAGGGTAGTTCATTTTGCTACAAGAGTGGGTGGAAATGGCAGCGAAAAAGAATGTAACATGAGAGAGGCTATGCTCGTTAGGCAAGATTTCTTTCTATATAGAGAAAAAAATGGCCAAACTATTATAAAATATTAATTCTAAATATTTACTTTTTTTCTCTTATTGCTGTTGCTTCATGGACACTTTCCGGGTAGCGATACGATGAGGTGCTTCGTTTGCCACGTGGCAGAATCATATTGGACATGATGATATCACTATGCTGACGTATGTCAGTTTATTTTTAATTGCTATGGGCCCACGTGGCAATAATGCTTTGTTTTTTGATAGGCTATTGGTATCTTTGATGGGATCAATCAGTTACCATGTAGAGCAATTGTGATCACAAATTTTGGTACAGGCATACCAACTTTACACGTGGCAATTGATGAGGATACTTCATATATAGATGGTAGGAACCGTATATCACTGTTCAATTAACGGTACGATAATTTAACTCGTATTCGGTACTAATATATTGGGCTCTGTGAGCCTTCGAGTAGGTCTCGTTGCACTACAATAAAGAGATTTTTAACGTCGAAATTTTTTTCGACGCTAACAAATATTTAGCGTCGAATTAAATTTCGACACTAAAGGTAAACCATTCAGCGTCCAATAAATTTTCGACACTAATGATGGACCTTTTACGTCGAAATTAATATTCGACGTTAAAAAGTTGACCTTTTAGCGTCCAAAAACTATTTCGACACTAAAAGTTGGACCTTTTAGGTCGAAATAAATTTGACGCTAAAGGTTCCACTCTTTAGCGTCGAAATATTTTTTTGGATGCTAAAGAGTCAACCCTTTAGCGTCGAAATATTTTTTGGATCTAAATAACCCTTTAGCGTCGAATATCATTTCGACGCTAAAGATTAATTTTAAATTTTTTGAATTCCCCTACTAAAATTTGAATGTTTACTAATAAAATTAGATTTAAATTTTTAATATTTAGCGATGAATTTTTGACGCTAAAAGTCAAATTTCGATTTTTAAAGGGTAAATTTCAATTTTCGAATTTCGGCTTTCTAAAATTTGAATTTTTACCCTAATAAAATTAGATTTAAAATTTTGACATTTAGAGACGAAATTTCGATGCTAAAAGTCAAAAATTTCGACGTTAAAGATCAAAATTTTTACGGAAATAATTCCCGCTATTTGAGGACATTTAGCGACGAAAGCCTATTTCGTCGCTAAAGGTTATTTTTTTCTTATAAATTCATTTGCTCTTTCATTTCTCTTATTCTCACTTTCTTTCTCTCATACTCTTACTTCCTCTCTAAAATTCTTTTTTCTTTAAGTGTGTTTGATTTTTTATATTTTATCTTAATATCTATTTTTTATATTTTTTTTGGTAGGGGGAATATGAAGATGAAGAAATGGTGAAAATGAAGATAGTGAGATGAAAAAATATGAAAGTGAAGATGGAGAAAATATATAGAAAATTATATTTTATCATTTTGCTTATTATTTTATTTTATTTTTATGATAAATTTTGTAATTTTATTTTATATCAATAAAATATCATTATTATAATTTTCTTAATAACAACTTCGTAATAATTTTTATAACAAATTTAATTACTTTTGTAATGAAATTAGTTGAACTTAATTTGTAATAATAATTTTCTTATACCCTTTAGCATCGAAATGTTCGACGCAAAAGGTAATAAAATAATATATATTTTTTAATATTATATCACCTTTAGCGTCTATTCGACACTAAAGGTCAACCCTTTGGTGTCGAAAATGTTTGTCGCTAAATACTAGGAATGGCAATTTCGCCCACAAACCCGTAAAAATCCACCCGCAATGGGTAGGATTTGGTAAATATTTAAGCGGGTTTGGTACGGGTTTGGTAATTTAAAATAAAACCTGTGGATGCTGGTTTTCGTCCGAGGTCCACAATCAGAATTTGTAGATTGGGGGCATTAACGATCCTGCAAAACAAAGATAAAATGAACGGGAGTAGACTACCACCGGTATGGTGGGTGCCGGGTACACTCCGACGCTCAAGTCAGTATAGTGAAATGAGCTACCATTATGTAATATGAGGAAAATAAGGCTTATTATTACCTTACTTTCTTTTGATAGCCGTGAGGGCGGTGACAAAGGAAAGGAATTCTCAGAACTAGTGTCAGAGAATAGAAGTTTTCAAGAGTGATGTTCAGCCTCCTTGAACCTTGAGTTATCTTCCCTTTTATAGATCTGAAAAGAGAATATTTTGTAGCTGTGATGAAAGCTGGCAATGGGTCCACAATGTGCTGATATATCTGGCTATGGAACCCACAACGTGTCTTGGATCCAACTTTCGGCGTTGCATGTGTTTATGTTTAGAAAAAGTAAAAATAGTTAGTAACAATCATGTCTTATGCTGTCTATTTTATTTAGCTTTTCATTTGTAGTGTTCTGTACCGTAGAATAAAGTCTACTGGGCTGGGTTTTCTAATATGTTTTTAAGGGCCAATATTTATGGGCTTTTAGTATGAATCTTGACGTGAAAAGACAGTTTTACCCGGGGTCCAAATTGGCACGTACAGTTTGTTCCCTACTCTTTAAGTCAAAAAGTTTTTGACTTTGAGAGTAATAAATCGAATGTATCATCTGGGATTTGCTCTGTAAACCTTTTCTAAATCGTTTGGAGTAGTCATAAGTTAAGACTTAATCTTAACAAGATATGTAAGAATGATGAACCAGTTGAAGATCAGGATTCTGTCTAGTCCACCTGAACAAATTCGGACTTTATGTGAGCAATGGGGAGTGTTCCCAGTCGACTGAACCTGGTGAAGGTCAGGATAATCCCCATGCTACGGGTCCATGGACCAGGGGAATTAGTCATGTCGTCTGGGCCAGCTGAAGGCCAGGTCTTGAACTTGACTCTATGTGAGCTAGTGGGGAATGCTCCCAGTCGACTGAACCTGGTGAAGGTCAGGAAAATCCCCATGCTACGGGTCCATGGACCAGGGGAATTAGTCATGTCGCCTGGACCAGCTGAGGCCAGGTCTTGAACTTGACTCTGTGGAGCCTGTGGGGAATGTTCCCAGTCGACTGAACCTGGTGAAGGTCAGGAAAATCCCCATGCTACGGGTCCATGGACCAGGGGAATTAGTCATGTCGCCTGGACCAGCAGAAGGCCAGGTCTTGAACTTGACTCTGTGTGAGCCTGTGGAGAATGTTCCCAGTCGACTGAACCTGGTGAAGGTCAGGAAAATCCCCATGCTACGGGTCAATGGACCAGGGGAATTAGTCATGTCGCCTGGAATATCATAACCCTGTCGACTGGAATAACAACTTGAAACATTCTCTCACGCTCGTCGATTGGAGTGTTCCTACGATGATCAAAACACATACTTGTCGACTGGAATACACCTGCAAGGATCATACCATATACTTGTCGACTGGAATATATTTACAACAAGTCTTCATGTAGTGTCGACTAAAGTGTACATGTCGACTGGAATATACCTGCAGACATATACATGTCTACTGGAATAACAACTTGAAACATTCTCTCACGCTCGTCGATTGGAGTGTTCCAACGATGATCAAAATACATACTTGTCGACTGGAATACACCTGCAAGGATCATACCATATACTTGTCGACTGGAATATATTTACAACAAGTCTTCATGTAGTGTCGACTAAAGTATACATGTCGACTGGAATATACCTGCAGACATATACATGTCTACTGGAATAACAACTTGAAACATTCTCTCACGCTCGTCGATTGGAGTGTTCCAACGATGATCAAAACACATACTTGTCGACTGGAATACACCTGCAAGGATCATACCATATACTTGTCGACTGGAATATATTTACAACAAGTCTTCATGTAGTGTCGACTAGAGTGTACATGTCGACTGGAATATACCTGCAGACATATACATGTCTACTGGAATAACAACTTGAAACATCCTCTCACGCTCGTCGATTGGAGTGTTCCAACGATGATCAAAACACATACTTGTCGACTGGAATACACCTGCAAGGATCATACCATATACTTGTCGACTGGAATATATTTACAACAAGTCTTCATGTAGTGTCGACTAGAGTGTACATGTCGACTGGAATATATCTACAACAAGTCTTCATGTAGTGTCGACTAGAATGTACCTGCAAACATATACCTGTACTGGAATAACAACTTGAAACATTCTCTCACGCTCGTCGATTGGAGTGCTCATGTCGACTGAAATATATTTGCATCACGTCTTCATGTATGTATCTCGACTGAACTGATTATATGAATCATTATGCTCAATGATTTGATTTTACCTGAAATCAGCTCAATGACACAAGCAGACTGAAGGGAACTTTCAGAGATTCATATACCAATGTCAATTTGTTTGTAGTCTATATGTAAAAATGTCGACTGAAATCCAACGAACCTTTTGTAGAATGAAACAAGATGTCGAGGTTTTACTCTGTAGGGGACAATTTTATTGACATATGTCAACCATTTTCCAAAGTTGTCTTTACAATGATATTATTCTCGGAAGATTGCAAGGAAGTTGGGCTTGCGGGTGTTTGGAGCCCAAGTTCATTTATTAAAACCCTAGTGGGGTTTTCGAGGTGTTTTTTGGAGGGAAAGTGAGGCGCCTAAAAGGAGAGTATAAGAATGGGTATTGAGTCTCATTTGGTCTCAAACAAAAATTTCTCTCGGTTGGCAAGCTTAAGGGAGCTCTCAAAATCTCAAGGTACTCTTCATAATCTTCTTCGCATTCTTCAACATCTTCAAATGTTCATATTGTAGATTCAATTTGTTCTAAGTCAAATAGGCCATTAGATCTTGAAAAACATAGTGAAACTTACGGATTTTGTTTATGGTTTGGACGTGTTTTGATCTTCAATGGGGTAGAAATTTTTAGGACATTTGTGTTTGTTGCTTGGAAAATGTCGAGTGAGGATTCGCTGGGTAGTTTAGGTGCTCAAATTGATAAGTATATTGAACAGCCTATGAGTGATTCAAGTGATGATGAAACTATTAGGGATTGGTCGTATGAAGATTTTAAAGAGACTGGAATTGTAACTATAGCTAAACCACCGTTAGGAATACCCACCGAAGCTACACCACTTAGATCACTACCTACAATTGAGGAGTCGAGTGAGATTCCAAGTACGAGTGAACCCACAAATATCTTAACTAAGAATCCAGCTAGTCGAGTGACTGAAAGATCAATGAGAGAGATGAGATTGAATATAGATTTCCTCCATCAATTGAAGTAAGGTTAGCATCGCCGACTGAAAGGATAGACTACAGAATTCCTGCTGGATTGGGTTTTATTAACGTCCCTTTATTGATGGATTCAGATTCCCCGTTCCAAAGTTAGTATGGGAAGTCTTGAATCATTACCAGCTGGCTCCATCGCAACTAATGCCAACACTTGGAGGATTCTACTGTCGCTTGAGTGTATGTCTTTTGAATTGGGGATCGTGTTTGGGGTGCGAGAATTATTGTATACTTACTATATGAAAGACACCTGAGAGAAAAAGGGAGAAAAAGGGAGATATCACCTGTATCTACGCCAAAAGAGGGAGCACTTGGTATTGGGGCTTACAACAAATGATAGGGGTGATTGGCAAAAAAGTTATTTCTTCGTGAGAGGAGAGTGTGTGTTTGGGTCGAATGGGAGTGGAGAAATACCTGAACTTGGAATTCGTCGAGTGAGTATTATTTCACCCTTCTATACTCTATATTACAATTTGTATGATTGTAAATATTCTTCTTGATCTTCTTTCAGGTCTTCAAGCTGAATAGAACATTCGATACTACTCAACGAGCCGTCGCAAATACTAACCACATCCTCGGTTTGTCTGACTCGAAGAGGAATTGGAGAGCGGCTTTAAACGAGAGGAGACTGAGGTTAACTCCGCTGTGGAAAGAAGTGGTTTACTCTGAAGGTACTCCCTTGGCTCTGAGTAAGCATATTTTGGCAGTGATTTTGTGCACTTGGGCGATTGAGGTTATATTTGGGAGGCTGCTATTTCTAACATCGCTGACTCCTGAAGAATTTTTATGCGCAGCTGAGATGATGTCGGGTCCATTTAAGGTGCCAAAACTTGATGAAATGAGGAGCCGGAGGAAGACTAAGAAAACCAAAGAGAATGAGCCTGAAGCCGCAAATTTGGACATCGCCAACCAGCTGAAGTCGTTCCGATAAATGTGTCGGAACCAACAACCCAGTCGACTGAGAAGGTATCTGCCTCGAAAAAGAGGAAGGCAGTAGTAGAATTGGAGGAAGACCTGGAAAAAACTGCATTCATCACCAACAGAGGCATATATTGTTATAAAGTGATGCCATTCGGACTCAAAATGCTGGAGCGACTTATCACGAATGGTGAACAAAATGTTTTCTCAGCAAATAGGGAAGACCATGGAGGTTTTATAGATGACATGCTGGTAAAGTCAATAGAAGCCGAACAACATCTGACACATTTGGAGCAGGCATTCGACACAATGAAGAAGTACGGTATGAAATTGAATCCAACAAAATGTGCTTTTGGAGTCGCTTCAGGGAAATTTCTTGGGTACATGGTCACGCGACGAGGGATAGAAGCCAATCCAACTCAGATCAGATCTATTCTTGACATTCCTTCTCCTTCCACTCCGAAAGATGTCATGCGACTTGCTGGGAGAATAGCCGCACTTAATAGATTCATTTCCAAGTCGACCGATAAAAGTTTTCTATTCTTCTCAGCATTGAAGAAGGCAAAACACTTCGAGTGGACTCCAGCCTGCGAAAGGCGTTGACAGAACTCAAACGATACTTATCTTCTCCACCATTGTTATCTAAGCCACTCGACAATGAAAGACTTTTTCTCTACTTAGGAGTCTCAGAGCAAGCAGTTAGTGTCGTCCTGATCCGAGAAGAAAATGGAACTCAACTCCCAGTCTACTATGTGAGTAAAGCATTGTTAGATGCAGAATCACGCTACCCTCATATGGAAAAATTGGTACTGGCGCTGGTAACTGCAGCAAGGAAGCTACGACCATATTTTCAGGGGCACCCAATCACTTTCTATACGTCGTATCCAATGAGGAGCATTCTTCATAAACCCGAGCTTTCAGGGAGACTGACCAAGTGGGCTGTGGAACTTGGAGAACATGACATCACGTACTTACCACGCACCGCGATCAAGTCACAAGCACTCGCAGATTTTGTTGCTGATTTTAGCTCCAGTCTACAGGTACCAGCAGAACAAGAAATACAATGTATCCATCCTTCCACTACCTGGAAATTAGCAGTCGACGGGTCAAGCAATAAACGTGGATGCGGCTTAGGAATTGTGATTATAACTCCCGAAGGCGATGTGTTGCAACAGGCGGTCAAATGTGGCTTCAAAGTCTCTAATAACGAAGTCGAATACGAAGCTCTCATAGCTGGCTTAAACCTGGCCCATGAGCTTGGTGCCAAGAAGATCGAAGTGAAATCAGATTCTCAATTAATCGTCAATCAATTCCAGGGTTCATATCAAGCTAGAGACTCACATATGGTTTCTTACCTGAAAAAGGTCAAGGAAATCCAGTCGACATTTGAGCAGATAAGCATTTCTCAAATCCCCAGAAATGAGAACAAGCACGCAGATGCTTTAGCAACACTGGGTTCGGCGATTGAAGGAGAAAACATCCAGTCCATTCCAGTTGTATATTTGCAGTGGCCTGCGATTTGGAAAAATAGTCGAAGAAGTTTTCAACACTCACATCAGGCGACTCATGGTTGACTCCAATTGAGAAATATTTACAAAATGGCATGCTTCCAGAAGACAGAATTGAGGTTCGAAAGATTCAACGACAAGCTGCCAGATTCACGCTACATGATGGGCAACTTTTGAAAAGATCACTTTCTGGTCCCTACCTTAAATGTCTCACTCCAGAGGAAGCCCGGTACGTGTTAACCGAACTTCATGAAGGAGAATGTGGAAACCATTCTGGTGGAAGAAGCTTAGCCTCCCGAGCCCACACGACAGGATACTATTGGCCATCTATGCGAGCTGATTTGGTTGAATTCACTCGAAAAAATGCGAGAAATGTCAAAGATTTGCCCCCGTCTCACACTTACCACCGGAGAAATTGAAGCTGATTCTGTCACCTTGGCCATTCATGAAATGAGGAATGGACATCGTTGGGAAGCTACCTACCGCCCCTGGACAGCGAGTCTACATGCTCGCCCTTACAGATTACTATTCCAAATGGATCGAAGCAGAAGCCTTTGCCAAAATACGGGACTTAGAAGTGCAAAACTTCGTATGAAAAAACATCATTTGTCGATTCGGTTTACCGAAGGAAATTGTAACTGATAACGGGTCTCAATTCATCAGCTACCGTTTCCAAGACTTCTGCCAGAATTGGGGAATCAAATGAACTTTTCAACCCCACGTTTTCCTCAAGCGAATGGTCAAGCTGAATCATCCAACAAAAAACGATCTTGAATACAATGAAGAAAAGATTAGAGAAATCAAAAGGAGCATGGGCAGATGAACTTCCAGGAGTCTTGTGGTCTTACAGAACTACAGCTCGGTCATCAACAGGACAAACCCCATTCTCCCTTGTGTTTGGGTGTGAGGCAGTGATCCCAGTCGAAGGTGTTGTTCCAACTCCTCGATATCAATGGCTCGAAGAAAACACGAATCGACAACTCATGAGTTATTGCCTTGATACGGTTGATGAAATAAGGGAACGAGCCACAATACGACTTGCAACACAACAGCAGAGAATGGCCAAACATTTTAACAAGAATGTTAGGTGCAGAACGTTTAATGAAGGAGATTGGGTCCTACGGAAAGTATTTCAGAATACCAAAGAGATCAAAGATGGAAAGCTAGGACCGAATTGGGAAGGCCCATACATCATTACGAAGATCGTTGGGCAGGGCACCTACAAATTGGAAACGACAGAAGGAAGGCCAATTCAAAATAGCTGGAATGCAATTCATCTCAAACGGTTTTACCGGTAATTTTTATTTTTCTTTTGTGTGGCCCATTCGGCCAATGAAGTTTTTTATAATAAAATGTTGTGTGATGAAATTTGTGCACTATGATATAACCATATAGAGAAAATAAAAATGAAACCTTAGATATCAAGCAAAAAGGAAACATTTTGTAGTAGCAATTTCCTATTACAAAAAAGATAGTCAAAGTTAAGATTACATATTCATTCCACGGGCGTATCAGTCGACGGAACTTCAGGAGAAGGCTGAGCTTCCGCTAGTGGAACTTCAGCGGCCTGACTGAGAACAAAAGGGATTATTTCAGTCGTTCCAGGGACCCCTACCGTCTCAGCCTGTTTCTCCATTATGGCTATTTCTTCTTCGGCTTCTCCAGTGGCCATTTGTTCTTCTTCAGCAGCCTCTTTCGAAATCACCTATTCTCCCTTTTCTTCTTCTTCACCCTCGCTTGTAAGTGAAACCCCAGCAGCCAGCCTCTCATATTCGCGAATCCATTTCCTTGGCTTCCAAGCGACATTCTGACCAGCTAAATATTCTTCCATTAGGTTGCTCCTCTCCTTCATCATTGATTCGAAGGCAACTAATTCGAGTTGATCAAGCAACTCGGCCTTTTCCTTCCTCAAGCTCTCCAAACTTTCTCTGAACGCTTCATTAGTAGCCTCAGACACTTTCTCCAATTTCAGTGTCGCTTGAGTCTCTCTCAGCTCTTTCTCAACCTCTCTCATTTCCTTTCGGTAGCGTCAAAATTTGCTTTCAGCTCACCGAAATCTCTTCTGACTCTTCTGATGTGTTTGCTTTTTCTAAATCCCTCATCCTCCTCTGGCTTAATTCAGCATACTGTTGCATAAAAATACCACATTCCATAACCTGAAAGAAATTCCTTTTAGTACATTCCATACTACGACTTCTTCAAAATTGATAATATATTTGATAGATATATACATGATAACTTAAAGCCGAAATCTCTTGCTTGTTTCGGTTGGACCCAATTCAATCAGCCGCTGCTCATCTTCATCTTCTTCCAGCAACAGACGTTTAATAAACTTGGAAAGGCTAGAAGGATCCGAAATTGCAGTAGACCCATGAGGAATCCTCACTATAACGCCTTCTGCGTCGTTCGGATGCATGAGAATTTGATTGTAGCCTGAATAGGCATCCATGAAACTCAGTAACTCATGACCTGTTGTAGCATCAACCAAGGAATCAATATGAGGTAACGGAAGGAATCCTTGGGGCACGCTTTGTTCAAATCTGTGAAGTCGATGCAACTCTCCATTTCCCGTTCTTCTTTCGTACTATCACCACATTAGCTAACCAATCTGGGAATTGAACCTCCTTGATGGCTCCATTTTGTAATAATTTTTGGACTTCTTCATTGATGATTTGATTTCTCTTCGGGGCAAACTTTCTTCTTTTCTGTCTGACAGGAGTGTAGTTTGGATCTACATGGAGCTCATGGGTGATTAACTCTGGGGTCGATCCCGGTCATATCTTCGTGTGACCAGGCGAAATAATCATGTCGCTTCATCAAGAAAATCAATTAGGTCGGTTCGTAGCTTGGGATCCAGATTAACTCCAATAGGTACTTTGTGATCTGCATATTCTGGGTGTATTGAGACTTCGTCTAGCTCCTCCACGTTTGGCTGATCTGGTGGTGTAACACCGGATCCCTCCATTAATTGCTATGCCGACTGAGGTTTCGCCTTTAAAGTAGTCTGGTAACAACTTCTTGAAGCGTGTTGGTCTCCTACAATCTCCTGAACTCCCCATCTTGTGGGAAATTTGAGCACTTGATGATAAGTTGACGAGACTGCCCTCATCTCATGAATCCAGGGTCGGCCAACGATCAAGTTGTAGGCTGAGGGACAATCAAGGACCAAAAATGAAGTCAACTTATTGATTCCTCCTGCATAGACTGGAAGAGTTACCTCTCCAATGGTGAATTTCTGTTCGCCGCTGAACCCAATAAGAACAGTTGACTTCCTGTTGATCTTTTCAATCTCGGTTCCCATGTCGGAAAGGGCTGCCCTGAAGATGATATTTGCTGACGAACCTGTGTCGACCAAGATTCTTTTGACCATAAAATTTGCAATTTGTAATGAGATTACCAGCGCATCGTGATTCGGATTTATTCGGCTGGAATTGTTGTCGTCTGAAAATTCAATTGTAAGGTTTGTACAAGTCTCCTCTATTGACATAGTCGAATGGAAAAGACCTATTGTGGCAATCCTGGCATGTCGTTTCGCTGCGGAATATGAAACACCACTAACTTCAGAACACACCAGAAATAAAACTTACGGTATTGTTGATTGGTGGTGGTGGTATGGGGCCATCTTCCTTGTCATTCCTCCTGGCCATTGTAGCCTTGCCCTTATCTGTGAGTAATTCCTTCAAGTGCCATTTGTTCAACAATTCCAATACTTCCAATCTTAAAGCCACACAATCTGCTGTCGTGTGACCATAATCTCGGTGAAACTCACACCATTTGCTGGTATCTTTTTTAACTGAATAATCTCTGGAGCGTGGAGGCCACTTTACTTCACCCCCCATCTTCTTGAGTACCGAAACCAGTTCCCCCGGGGAAACAGTAAAATTGTAGTCTGGGAGTCTCTCCCTGTTAGCAGATTTGACTTGTCCCCTGAAAGCTAACGGTTGGCGCTTGAAGTCCCGGTTGAGATGTTGATTCATTTTCGGAAGATCCTTCCTGTCTGTTGGCCGAGATGCTCTATTGAGAAATTCTTTGCGCCGTTTAGTAGTATCTTGAGTGTTATTGTATTGCAAACCAGAAAAATTCTCATTTCTCTTGTTCCTCTTATCTTCCTCCCACCTTATTTCAATTTGGGCTCGAGCCATGGCTTGATCCATCGTGTAGCATCGGAATTTAGTGAGCTTCTTGTAAAGTCCGCTTTCTAGAAGCAAACCATTTCTGAATGCTTCTACTGCAGTAGGTTGATGGAGGTCCGGGATAGTTATCCTTTCTTTATTGAAGCGAGCTACGTAGCTTCGTAAAGATTCACCCTTTCCTTTGCTGGATGGCACAAAGGTCGTCTGAAGTCTTCTCAATCTTGCAAGAACTCGCAAAATGCTCTACAAACTTGTCTGCCAGATGTTGGTATGACCCAATGGACCTATACGGGAGATTGATGAACCAAGTTAGGGCTGGACCCGCCAATGTCTCCCCAAATCCTCTGCACATTCCGGCCTCCCACTGTCGAGGGGTCAGGCCTGTTGACATCATCTTATACTTGTAATGGATGATGTGGTCGTCTGGGTCAGTAGATCCATCATACATTTTCATATCTGGAGGGCTGAATTTCCTTGGCAATTCTACAGAGGTGATAGACTCAAAAATGGTGTGTCAGAAATTGTCCCAGCTCTACTTTTTCTTATTGGCAGTTTGACGCCTGGTAGACTGACAATATTGCTTCTTTTAACTCTAACATTTCTTTGCGCATGTTGGAGGCGACTTGCTGATCCTGGTCGGCTGGGGAAATTGGCGGAACTGTATGATTACTTGGGTGGTCACCTGGTGAAGGAATATCATTTGCCACATCGTTGAATGTTTCCAAAAGATTGGATGGAATTATATCATTGTTGGCATTGCCCGGAGAATCACATTGTTGAGAGGTGGAAGAGATTAATTCTAACTGCTTTCGAAGATTTGTATTGGAGTTTCGCATGGTCAAATTCTCCTCCTCCAAAGTTCGTAACCGTTCTTGTAACATAGATATTTGGGCTGAAGTTGGATCTGGTGTCAGCTTGCTACTTGAAGCCATGAATGACAGTTAAAATTGTAGACTGTGAAATCTTTTGTTTGCTATAAATCGCCAAGGCCCCACGGTGGGCGCCAAATTGTGGATGCTGGTTTTCGCCCGAGGTCCACAATCAGAATTTGTAGATTGGGGGCATTAACGATCCTGCAAAACAAAGATAAAATGAACGGGAGTATACTACCACCACCGGTATGATGGGTGCCGGGTACACTCCGACGCTCAAGTCAGTATAGTGAAATGAGCTGCCATTATGTAATATGAGGAAAATAGGCTTATTATTACCTTTACTTTACTTTCTTTTGATAGCCGTGAGGGCGGTGACAAAGGAAAGGAATTCTCAGAACTAGTGTCAGAGAATAGAAGTTTTCAAGAGTGATGTTCAGCCTCCTTGAACCTTGAGTTATCTTCCCTTTTATAGATCTGAAAAGAGAATATTTGTAGCTGTGAGCTGTGAAAGCTGGCAATGGGTCCACAATGTGCTGATATACCTGGCTATGGAACCCACAACGTGTCTTGGATCCAACTTTCGTTCGCGTTGCATGTGTTTATGTTTAGAAAAAGTAAAAATAGTTAGTAACAATCATGTCTTATGCTGTCTATTTTATTTAGCTTTTCATTTGTAGTGTTCTGTACCGATAGAATAAAGTCTACTGGGCTGGGTTTTCTAATATGTTTTTTAAGGGCCAATATTTATGGGCTTTTAGTATTGAATCTTGACGTGAAAAGACAGTTTTACCCTTGGGTCCAAATTTGGCACGTACAAAACCCGCTGCGGGTTTGGTAATTAAGAAAAACCAGCAGATACCCACTGCGGTTATCCACTACCCGCAAGTTTAATTCTTTTTTTTGTTTTATATCTTTAGGGGAAAAAATCTCTCATATAAAATGACTCACTAACTTACAATTTTTGAATTGTTCTCTCCTAATATTTTTGAATTACTTTTGGTCATGGTTCAATAATTTGGATGATATGAATTTAACAAAATGAAGGATATTCATCTAGTGATTCATAGATGTAACTTCGATAATATGAATTTGACGTTATGTTATAAATATTTTAAACTTTTATTTATGTGTCATAATTTGCAAACATTAAAATATATATTTTTTTTTGTATGTTATGAAAAAGTGTCAATGTTTAATTAAAAAGATTGTATTATTAAGAGAGTAAGAGAATTCAATATTTTAAAAACCCGCAAAATATCTGGTGGGTACCAGTACGAGTTTGGTAATTTATTTTTATATGCAGGTGCAGGTTTTGTAATGAAAATTAAAACCCGCAGCAGGTATGGTGCGGGTTTGGTAATTTATTTTATTATATACATAATTTATTTTATTATATACATAATTTATTTTATTGATATATAAATTAATAATCTCATTAATATATCAATAATTAAATTATGAGTCCTTTATAAAATATGACATGAATGTTAAACTTTCATAAACTTCTTTTAGTTAAACAAATACATAGAATAATGATAATTCATAATTTAGTAATTATGTGATATTTATATAATCACAATACACAATATTAAGTTAAATATTTATGGAAAAAAAAATTAACAATACCTTGATAAATTAATTTTTTATTAATTAAAGTATAAATTAATAAATATTAATTTAAATATTATCTTAACTAATTAATAATTTTTTTTGGTTCAGTGGTTTGATTTGAGATTCGGTTCTTAAATTTTGAAGAACCAGAACCGAACCGATCATTTAACGGTTTTGGTTTAATTCAAAATCGTCAAACCGTTGATTGATTTGATTCCAGTCCAGTTTGCGGTTCGGACTGAACTGCGGTCAAGGCTAAGATGTACAATTTTTAAGCATTAAAATGATGCAAGGTAGAGAGATGATGAAACCAAATTATTACACTTTGGTCTATTAATTATAATTAAAAGAGAATAAATAAGAATAAAGGAAAATCATCAAACTATTTTTCATATTTATAGACATATAATTGTTTTGGTTCTTAAAATATGTGTATTTTATAATATTTTCATTCTTTCTATATTTGTATGTAGGCATTGAATTTCGCTTTCACCCTACAATCGAGAATTTATATGTTGGGGACACCAACGGTCCTGCAAAATAAAGACAAAATGAATGCGGAGCAATTATCCACTGGTGTGGTCGATGCTGTAGGCACTCCGGCGCTCAAGTCAGTGACAGTGACGAGCAGAAAGAAAGAGAAGAGCAAGGTAAATGGCTACATTGATCCTAGTAGATTGTCGTAAGGGCGGTAAGCTAGTGTTTAGGGAATTATATGTGCTTTGAAAACTCGAGTGTGAGAGTCAAAACTTGAATGGGTCAATCTCTTGAACCCTCTCTCCTATTATAGGTTATGAAGTGGCCTTTTAGTCAGTTTAGGATTCCTTGAAAGCGTCATATTCCAATCCTATTTAGGAAAGGGTAACAAAGTAAAGACTGAATTAAGAGTGCCTAGATATCCAGGATTAGGTGTAATCTATATTGTACTTGGATTATACCTCTGTATTTGTAGGTGATTTGTCTATATCCAAATACTTAGTTGTCTTATTTAGGAAGAACTAGTTGTGTATAGATTGGTGGGCCATGTCTACTAGGGCACTATATAATATGAGACAACATTGACTGAAACATTAAGTAGCATGATTAGGGTCTACTAGAGACCTATCATATGGACTTTATTCCTTCGAGGGATGTATGATGGGCTCCTGGGCCCACAAACGAGCCTTGCATGTGGGCTTCGATTGTTCGATGGCTAGAACCATCTTTGATTGGGTCTGAGTAGTGGCCTAAAAAGCTTTATTGGGTTAGATGAAGAGCATGAGTCATGTTCTGATCCAAGTATGATGTGTAGGTCTGAGACATAATGACTTTTGGATTCTTAAACCCAATTTGGCCCTACAATGTATTACTTAATTATTGCCATAGATCTATTACATAATCTTCTTGATTTCTGATCATATTTTACGTCATATATTTGTGCATGTCTAATAATTTTAATTGAAAAGAATCTTTTTAAATTATATAAGCTACTTTCCGTAGACTTTACAAAAATAAATTTGAGTAATATAATATTGATTTGCAACAACATAGAATAATACAATAATATTTTGCAACAAAATTATAAGTATAAGTAAAACAAACAAACCAAATAAAGTATATTGAGATTAGGTGAGTCGGGAACATGAATCTTTTAAGAATGTGATGCAAGTGCGACCTTTTAATGGAGTAGAGAGTTGGGAAACATTATCCCTAATATTTTCATGGAACAAATCCATAATGGTCCACTTAAGATCTAACCAAACATGTATTACTAGTTCTAAATTTATTCACAAACAAATTGAAACAAATCTAAATATTTTGCAATACAATTTCATACCTTACTTCTTGTAGAGATGTCTTAATCAAACTTAATTGATTGTTTATCTCAATGTGCAAATGCTCATATTTATATGGGGGAAAATCAAGTTACTATACCATTACATGCATGACTTCTTATTCACTCACATGCACTTGTAAGCAAGCATTGATTACTATGTAATCACATGCTTTTGGATGTTTTGTTTACTATTTAATCACATGCATTTGGTAACTTAATGACTTCCTCTCCCTATATCCTCCAAAATATTACTATCATGGGTGTACCACATGTTCCCTATTAACATTTTCTACATGTTATTTTCTAATATTTTCTAACATCTCTCATTCATTCACACATGATGGGATCAATAATTTTTATTATCTCTACAATAAGTAATTCATACTTAGCAATTGTATCGTGCGACCAACATACTTCGAGAGCTCACTTGTTATACATCTGTTAGGAATATAAACTACTTGAATAGTAAATAGACCCATAGTAGATTAGGTCTGTAGTATCCTCGATCATTTATCACATCTATCTATCTCGATCTCTTTTCAAATGTAAATTTTATTTTTGTATTCATAATAATGTTTGATCACATAGAACAACGTAATTGGTTGACCGGTGAATACAAGCTAATGCGATATTACTTATAAATGATCTTTTTCTTTTTTCAAATCTCTCAAGCTTGATTCAATTCGTTTTTCCATAGATGTACTTTTGGATCGAATCTCTCATAATCCTTCTGTAGCACTCCAAGATAGCAATCATCAATTCTAAGTTTTGAGAAGCAGACAAGAGTCTAAAGGATACAACGTGAGATTGAAATAATCTCAAGGGTATCACACAATATCATGATAGAGATCTTTACTTGTATAACCCTTAATAGTCGTATTTATACAATGATATGAAAACATATGCTAGGGTATTCTCTCATTTCCCATGGATCGTATGTCTCATAAAATACCGTATAAATGATAGTTCAGACAAACACAATGTCTAACTTATATATGACATTAAGACAAGTAAGGTGAAATGAACTTATTCACCTTCGGTCATATCACTGAAAAAGTGACATCATAACGACATTACTTAATTTTCAAGCTTGAGCTCTCTAAATTATCACTTAGATAATTAGCTTAAAATTTTATCTCATCTCCTATTAACACAAAGTAATTGAGGTGAATGTTCATGTGAGAAGGCCAATCATTCACTTGTTTGACATACTTCTCATACTAACTAATAGTATATTTGTTTAAACATGTATCAACATAGTAACATGTAGGCATTGAACACAAATATTAATGAGTATTAACATTAGTAAACATTATTGGGAAAAATAATACATCATAATATGTAAGTACATTAAAATTTATGCAATCCCTAAGTTTTTACATGTCTAACAAAGACATCTATAGGAACATGCTTGGTCAATGGATCTACTATAATCACTTGTGTATAAAAGTACTTCATGTTTACCTATTTCCATGCAACTATTTTTTTTACAAAGTTATATTTGATATCTATATATTTCGTTTTACAATGGAATTTTGGGTCTTTTGTGCATGCTATTACTACTTCACTATCACAGTTAACTAATACAGAACCAGAAGCATCATTGGCATACCCAAATGATCCAAGAATCTTTTCAGCCACATAGCTTCTTGTACTACAGGTAAAAAAGCCACAAATTCAGCCTCCATTATGGATAAGGCTATACAAGATTGTTTCTTACTGCTCAACTATATGGAACCATTGTTTAGTAAGAAAATAAAACTTGAGGTAGATTTTCTTTCATCTAAATCTCCTCCGTAATCAGCATCGGTATAGCCTTGCAATTATAGATCATTACATTGATAGAACAATGAGTAATCAGATTTTTTTTAGATATTTCCTTTTTAA